>PVLC010002598.1:0-111710 GCA_004027655.1 Graphiurus murinus
CTATAAGTTTTTTGCCTGACTTTGTTGGGTCTTCTAGGTATAATATCATGTCGTCTGCAAAGAGGGATAGTTTTAGTTCTTCTTTCCCTATTTTTACCCCTTTGATTTCTTTCTCTTGCCTTATTGCTCTAGCTAGAGTCTCAAGTACTATGTTGAATAGAAGAGGTGATAATGGACATCCTTGTCTTGTTCCTGTTTTAGTGGGAACTCTTGCAGTTTTTCTCCATTTAATATGATACTGGCTGTAGGTCTATTGTATATTGCCTCTATGATTTTGAGGTATGTTCCTTCTATTCCGATTCTCTGCAGAACTTTTAGCATGAATGGGTGTTGGATCTTGTCAAATGCTTTCTCTGCATCAATTGAGATGATCATGTGATTTTTGTCTTTGAGCATCAAATGCCCTTTCTCTAAAGTGGAGCTAAGCTGGGCATGGTGACACAAGTTTACAATCCCAGTACTTGGGAGGCTGAGATAGGAGGATCACAGGTTCAAGGACAGCCCCAGAAAGTAGTGAGACTCTTATCAACCTAGCAAGACCTTGTTTCAAAAGAAAAATAAAATAGGGCTGGGGGTGTAATGTGGAGGTAAAATGCCCCTGAGTTCAATCCTTAGTGACATACACACACACACACACACACACACACTACACACAGAGTAAACTGGAGCTAATAATAGCATCTCCTTCACAGAGTTTTGTGAAGAATGTATATAAAGCTCTCCTATGTATTTTTGGAACATGGTAGAAGCCATCTAAATGTTATTACTGTTATTATATTAAAGAAATGTTAACCCATGTGTAACTGGCAGCCTGGCTTGTCAAAAAAGGGATGCATGCAAGACTCATCATTCTCTCAAGGAGATAATGTCTGTCATCCTCTGATTTTACTGGGGTCTGGGTGGGTACTTTTGCCTTGGAGGATCCCTTCCTCTGCAAATATTAATGAATAAATATTGTATTTTATGATTGCGTTGGTACAAAGATGAACATACTTTAGACTGAATTTATTATCATCTACGTATTGTTGTTCATATTTTTCTTCTGACTTAAAATAAATAAAATTAAAACATGTATGGGCTCCTAAAGCATTTTCATGAACCTCATGCATTGACCAGTGGAACCTAATGGGTAACTGGATCCTGAGATCTGGAGGGAGATGGGAGTGAGGTTGCTGGAGAGTGGGAAACTGGAAATATGGTCTTCCTTCCATGTAGTGACTCAGAACCTAGGCTCTGGATTCATTTCTAGGATCTGACACTCACTGATTTTGCGACTTTGGAGAATTCACTTAGTTTCTCTAAACTTTAATCCTCTTATCTATAAAACAGGGTTGAATAATAATATGTATCCATAAAGTTGTTTTTAAGAATTCAAATATTAGATTATTCATATAAGGCACTTACTGTAGTTTTTGGTATGCAGTGAGCATACAAAGATGGGAAGCTATATTGTTTTAGCTTAATATGTTTCTGTGTTTTAGGCATCAGTATCTCCTCCTTCTCTCCTCCCTTTGTGCTTCTTTTAGAGTCATTTCCAGCTATCTGTGGATTCAAGGTTATGGCCAGGTTTTCCATACCTTATCAACAATTCTGGATTTTCTTGCCATTATTCTGAGGTTTGTGAAGATTCAGAGAGACTGATGGCTTAACTCAAGTGCTAAAATTATTTGCACATCTTTATGGGGCCTCTGTCTAACCTTTAATATTTTCTTTTAATTACTTTTTGTTGGTGCATTGTAAACATAAATTATAGTGAGATTCACAGTGATATAATCATATATGCACAAAACATGATTTGATCTGTTTCCTTCCCCATAAGTCCCCTTTCATCACCATACATGATAGATTCATAGTGGCACACTCATATATGCACATAACATAATTTGTTCTATTTTGTTCCCTAACCTTCCTTTTCCCTCTCCTCCCTCCCTTGACATCCCTCCAATATTCTACTGGTGTCTCTCATTTTCAAGAGGTCCATTTTCTGTCCTTTTTTCTCTCTAGCTTCCCTATATGAGAGAAAACATGTAGTTCTAGATTTTCTGATATCACCATTATGGTTAGATACAGAATGTCCCCTGAGAAGCTCAGAAGTGATGTAATTAAGTCACGAGAGCTCTAATCTCATCAGTGGACAAATCCAGTGTAGTGGATTTATTGGGTGGTAACTTAGGCAGGGGGGTTGTGGCTGCAGAAGGTGGGTCCTTGGGGAGGGGCTTGAGTAACTGTGCTTTTTGTCTTTGAAGCTTCTCGTTTGCTCGATTGCACCCAGCCTCCATGATGTGAGAACAGAGCCTTGTTGTCTCCATCTCTCTGCCTCCTGCTTCCCACCACCATTCCCTGAGATCTGCAGACCCTGGCTTCAGCTAGACCAAATCTGACATCTCCAAAAACAGTGAGAAAAGCATCTCCTTTCCTTTATGTTGTGTGGTCAGTTGTCCTGGATTATAGCTGTGAGAATATTGACCACGTCAATTAGCATAATGTTCTCTAGTATTTTCTTGCAAGTGACATAATTTTGTTCTTCTTTAAGGCTGAATAAAACTCCATTGTGTATATACCCCATGTCTTCTTTATCCAGTCATCTATTGATAAGCACCTAGGTTAGTTCAAGAACTTGGCTATTGTGAAATGTGCCGCTATAAACATGGTCATGCATATATCACTAAAGTATTCTGACTCTGCTATGAAAAGATGCTCAGGAGTGCTATAGGTGGGTTATATGGTGATTCAGTTTCTATTCTTTTGAGAACCCTCCATACAGAGCTCCCAAGTGTTTGTACTAATATACAATAATATATATTCTTTCCCCCCCACATCCTTACTAGAATTATTATTGTTTATATTCTTGATGAGTTGCATTCTATCTGGAGATGGAATCTCAGTGTACTTTTAATTTGCATTTCCTTGATTGTAAAGATGTTGACCATTTGTCACATGTGTGTTGGTAATTTGTATTTCCTCTTTTTTTGTGTGCTTGGTGCTGAGGAATGAGCCCACAGACACTCTAGCCCTGAGCTACACCACAGCACTTCTTATTCTTTACTTTGAAATGGGCTCTTGCTAAGTTGCTGAGGATGGCTTCAAATTTGCCATCTTTCTGTCTTAGCCTCCTAATTACTAAGATTAAAGGCATGCAGCAACAGGCCCAGTTGTTATTTCTGCTTTTAAAAAGTGTCTATTTGAGCCGGGCATGGTGGCGCACGCTTGTAATCCCAGCATTCGGGAGGCTGAGACTGGAGGATCCGGGTTCGCCGCCAGCCTCAGCTACCTAGTGAGGCACTTCGCAACTTAGTGAGACTCGGTTTCAAAATAAAGAACAAAAAATAGGGCTGGGGGTATAGCTTGGAGGTAGAATGCCTCTGAGTTCAATCCCCAGTACCGCAAAAAAAAAATAATAATAAATAAAAAGTGTCTATTTAGTTCAAGCGCCCATTTATTGTTTGAATTATTTGATTTCTGGATGTTACATTTTCTAGTTTTTTAAAAAAAATATTCTAGATATTAGTTTTATCAGAGAGTAGCTGGCAACAATTTTCTCCCATTCTGTAGACTATCTTCATACTCTTGTTTCCTTTGATGTGCAGAAGCTTTTTAATTTGATGCTATCTCATATATTAATTCTTGATTTTATTTCTTGAGCTTCAGGGGTCTTATTGAGGAAACCTGTACCTGTGCCTATATGTTGGAGAGTTTGTCCTATGTTTTCTTGTGGTAACTAAAAGTTTCTAGCCAAATTTCTAGGTCTTTGATACATTTTTGGTTGTCTAGTTTCATTCTTCTATGGATATCAAGTTTTCTTAGCTCAATTTGTTATTTGTTGAAAGTCTCACTTTTCTCCAATGCTTTTGGCATTTTGGTACAGATCAGCTGACTGTAACTTTCTTCTTTGTGTTTTATTTTTCTTTCTTTCTTTTTTTTTTTCAGTACTCGGGATTGAACTTGGGGCATTCTACTTCTTAGCTATACCCCCAGCCCTATTTTTTATTCTTTATTTTGAAAAAGGGTCTCACTAAGCTGCACAGTGCCTCACTAGGTAGCTGAAGCTGGCCGAGAACCTGGATCCTCCAGTCTCAGCCTCCCAAATGTTGGGATTACAAGAATGTGTTACCATGCCCAGCTGTGTATTATTTTTCTATGTGTGTATTTTCTGTAGTTCTGGCTTAGTAGTCATGTTTTTTAAATTTATGCTTATTGTGGAAGGTTTTTATTTCTCTTTTGATTCTGAAGAATAGCTTTTCAAGATATAGCGATCAGGGTTGGAACTTATTTTCTTTCAGGGCTTGATGTATCAGAATGATTTGGTTTGAGAATTCAGAAGTAATTCTTATTGTTTTCCTCTGAGTGTGACCAGGCCTTTTTCTCTTGAGGCTCTTAAGATTATCTTCATGTGCTTTCTGTTAGGTTTTTTAATTTTAATGTATTGTGAAGAAGTTCTTTTTTGATCATGCCTATTTGAATTTGAGTGCCTCCTGAGTGTGAATATCCATTTCTTTATCCATGTTTGGAATAGTCTTTGATACTATTTCTCTGAAGAGTTTATCTTTTGGTTTGTGCTTCCTTTTTTTGTGTGTGTGGTACTGGGGATTGAACTCAGGGACATTCTACCTCTGAGCTACACCCCCAGCCCTATTTTTTATTCTTTATTTTGAAACAGGGTCTCACTAAGTTGTGGAGTGCCTCACTAGGTAGCTGAGACTGGCTGTGAACCCAGATCCTCCAGTCAGCCTCCCAAATGCTGGGATTACAAGTGTGCACCACCACGCCTGACTTGGTTTGTGCTTCCTGATCTTCCTCAATACCAATTATTTTTGTTCTCTTAATGTTTTCACATTTTTTTCTGGATGTTCTGATCATGGTCTCTTATTGTCTTTTCTTTATTTCTGACTGAGCATTTAGGTTCATATGCTCTGTCTTCTATGCCTGAAGATTTATTTTTTATGTAGTATAGTATAGTTTTCTATGGGGTGACACTTTCTGATAATGAAATAAAAGACACAGTAAGTGTCTTTCATTTCACTTAGAATTTCTGTTTGTTTCTTTTCCAGAGTTTTGAATTCTTTGCTGATAGCTGATATGCTGATATATTCTTTCACATCCTGTATATTTTCTCTGAATTTGTTCCTTAGATAACCTGTTTTGGTTTTTTTTTTTGCAGTATTGGGGATTGAACTCAGGGAAATTCTACCTCCGAGCTATACCCTCAGCCCTATTTTTTATTCTTTATTTTGAAACAGGGTCTCACTAAGTTGCGGAATGCCTCACTAGGTAGCTGAGTCTGGCCGCGAACCCAGATCCTCCGGTCTCAGCCTCCCAAATGCTGGGATTACAAGCGTGCGCCACCATGCCTGGCTTAGATTTTTGATCATATTAAAAGTAAAATTCTGAATTCTCCTTCTGAGAATTTCTGCACCTGTATATCAAGAAATTCAGCAGTTGGAGGGTTGTAAGTTTTTGGAGATATCTTGTTAGCT
The DNA here is from genome assembly GCA_004027655.1 of Graphiurus murinus. Classification (NCBI taxonomy): domain Eukaryota; kingdom Metazoa; phylum Chordata; class Mammalia; order Rodentia; family Gliridae; genus Graphiurus; species Graphiurus murinus. The sequence goes on from PVLC010002598.1 coordinate 5,475, forward strand.
TGTTTCCTCATGATTTCAGAAGTCTTAATTTCACCCATGTGTTGAGATGGCTTCTTCTTCCTCTTTTATGTGTGTGTGGGGGTCCTTTCACATCAAAGGCCCTTGTTCTCCTTTATACTTCATCTTCATCCACAAGAGAAGCTCTACAGATGCAACTGCTTACAGTCCTCCCCAACCAGGCTGTTGGTTCTTCTACTCTTGGTACATGTATAATCAATCCAGCCAAGCCACCTCCACAAAATCTTGAGAAAGGGAGACACGTAGCAACCCATGTAGAAACAGTGACATGAGATCTGAAACAAAGGCAACTGAGCAGCACTAGCATACTCCCTCAACTCCTGAAATTTGTTTTCTACAACCCAGTCCAGTCAATATTTCTCCTTCGGCTACTGACTTTCCTTAAGAAAACCTGTGCGTGCAGTAGCCACATTATACCATCTCAGAGGAGAGCACATCCACACAGTTTCCTCTCCATCAGCTAGAACAAAATGGTCCCGTTTCTCATTATATATCATCTTCCTATTATCTGTGGAATTCTGCTCTGTGCTTTGTATCCAGAGGATGCTTATTAAATGCTTGCTGAATTGAAAAGCCCAGGACAAGGGAATATTTGAAACAAGATAGTAAGAGTACAGTGTTGCCTCAAAAGGCAATATGGAAGAAATCACTCCCGTGCACTAGGTAAACCAGTTCAAACCCATGATGGAACAGAATAGAAGAATATTCCAGTGATTGCTTCAATTGTCAGAAGTTTACTTCCTTATTCTCTGATCTCAGAAGACCAGTCCTACTCTTTCTAAAAAGGTTGCCCATATAAGTCTAGGACCTCTGTTAAAATATATAGGAAGGGGAAGAAGGATTGGTCACCATGATTAGCTGAATTGCTGGTGGCAAAGGGAGTGCTAGACACCACAGCTAAATGATCCTCACTTTCAACAGATTCTCTTGGCAAGAAGACAAATCTCCACCCCAGAATTTAAATTAATAAAACAGAGAAATAAAATGTAATTCAAGTTGGTTCTCTCTTTGTGTTTGCTGAAATTTTAAGCAAAATTACTTTTAAAGAGGAGAATAATGTCATCAATATCAGCAACACAGTTTATCTTCTTGAATCAAATCACTGAAAGTTAGCAAGTGAAGAAGAAACATTAAGATCAAATGCAGTAAATCAATTTCAGAGTAGTGGAGGGTTAGTTTCAATTCTCTTTTTTTTCCTTAAAAAAGGAGTAGTATTTCCTTTTAACATCTTGAAATGAATCTTGTATATTTTGCCAGTATTTAAAAAATAAATGTGTCAATTTTATGGTTACACTGTCAGGTGATGTTCTAGAACCATGAGAATGTACCAGTGGGTATTCTGATCATGGCAGACCAAGTTCCCTTAAACTGAAGGTACAAAATAGAAAATAAATTTAGATGTTTTAATGATAGTTTAAAAAAGCCTGTCATTAATGTGAACATGTTATCATCATCCATTGTAACATATGGACCTTGATTTTCTCCTTTCTTCTGATGGCTTCTCTGTATACATTGCTGTCTCTACCTAACCTTTCCCTGTTGGATTCCTGAGCATTCTTTTCCAAGCTCTTTCTCCTTTCATTCCACATGCCTTCCTCTGAGGTATCATTCCCATGCTTATGGCATCTGCAACTTTATCTTTTGCCCAGATTTCTTTCTGTATATCCAGGTTAGAATATCTAATTGTCTACTTAATTAGATACTTACAAGGTTCCTAGGCACCTCAAATTTAACCTATCCCAAACTTAATTCATTATCTTCCTTTATCTTCTCCCCTTTTAAAAACTGATAATTTTTTTTAGTTATTCTTGTCTCAGGGAATTTTAATCACCATCCCTCCACCTGTCAGCCTTGACCATTCCCTTTACTGCATCCCACATCTCAATGCCCCTGGGTTGCTGTCCCTGACATCTCTGCCATCCCTTCATTTGTCTCATTCCCACTGCCACAATCCTCTGCTATGCTACTACTTTGTCTCTCCCAGACAACATGCAATCACCTCATAATTGGACTTCTGCTAACCTTTATTTTTTTTAACTTCTTTTCTTTGTAAAGAAAGCCATTGCAGAAGTACAATGATTTTTTTTTCAAAATCCAATTCTGATCACATTATCTTCAGATTAAATACCTCTTCCCACCAGGCTTGGAATGGATATCCTTCATAGCAGTCATCAGTGTAGGAGACCAAGGAGTCCCTGACGAATTGATCACCTTCAACACATGCTCTTCTCTTCTTTCTCACTCATTGTAGCCATCAAGTTTCCTGAATATACAATACTATCTTACTGGAGTGTAGATGCATAATTTATAGCCATATTTCTGGTAATCCTTCATCTCGTAAAGCTGTCTTTCTTGGTGGGACTTGTCTAAGCTCCTTACGTTTACTCCCTACAAGACCCTATTTTCCCACTTGCTACAATTATAATCAGCATTGCAATTTTTTAAAATGTAGTCTCCCAAAAGGCAAAGGGAAGCCCATTTCTGTCCTCAGAGCTTAAAATCAGGTCAGGCATTTGGCAGTAGCTCCGTGAATTTGTGAAAGAAATAAAAGAACAAGTTAACTTATAATGGAAAGAAGTTTGGGATGAGTTTGGGGATAGCTAGTAGAACAAGCTTCACTTAAACTTAAGAACACCTCTATTGTCAGTATATTTTTTTCAGTTTAATGGATGTGAAAATAGCAATTTCCATTTTAGGGCCAACAATATTGCTGGAAGTCAGTAAAAAGTAAATTTAGATGTTTAATGTCAGGAGACCTGCATTCCATTGCTACTAACTAGTGATCTTGGTCAAGTAACAAAACTTTTTTTTACATATGTGTCCTAAATTTGAAATGGAAATAAAACAGTTACCATCTTAACATTTGAAACAAAATTAATGTCATATAGCCCTTTAAAAAATGTAATAGCACTGTGTTAATAAACTGATTTGGGAGCAACCCCATCTCAGCTCATTGTATCTCTGCATTCCCTGCTGTAAAGAAAAGTCAAGGCGACCAGATTCACTCTTTTTTTTTTTTTTTTTTTTTTTGCCGTACTGGGGATTGAACTCAGGGGCATTCTACCTCCAAGCTACAACCCCAGCCCTATTTTTTATTCTTTATTTTGAAACCGAGTCTCGCTAAGTTGTGGAGTGCCTCACTAGGTAGCTGAGGCCGGCCGCGAACCCAGATCCTCCAGTCTCAGCCTCCCAAATGCCACTCTTAAGTTTGTACTTTTCAAAGTGTGGCTTCTGGATCACCTCTGAATTTGGGCATGTGAGGGATAACTTGTTAGAAATTCAGATTTCTAGAATCCACCCTGAAGATTTTGTGGGAATTAGGATCCCGGCAGCAGAGGGTCCAAATGAAATAAATCTATCTATCTATCTATCTGTCTATCTATCTATCTATCTATCTATCTATCTATCTATCTATCTACCTATCATCTATCTTCTATCTATCTATCTCTATGTCTATTATCTCTATATCTATCTCTATATCTATCTATCATCTATCTATCTCTATATCTATTATCTATCTATTTCTATCTCTATATCTATCATCTTATATATGTAAAATTCCAAAGTAATTCTTAGGCACACTAATATTTGAGAGTCACTGTTTGTGTTCTTTCATTCTGTCTCCCTTACTTGGAAAGTCGTATGTTTGTCCCCCAAATATCTAAAGGGCTTTCATGTTTCAAGACCCATCCTGGCACTCACTTCTCAAAACTTTTCCAGATTACTCCAGGATATCTCATGGAACTTCCTTCTGATGATATTTTAAGGCACTTAAAGTTCACCAAAGTTAGCACTTAACTATACATGCTGATATATTTTGAGAACTAATTGTTTCTGTGCTAGTTGTATTTCCTCAAATAGATTTCAAGTTCCCTGAAGTACAGAAATCTGGCTTATTTCATTTCCATATGCCCCCAGTATCTGGCAAATGTTAAGCTCAGAGTAGATGCACAAAAATTGAGAAGTCTGGAAAGGATAAAGCTTTCAGAAGATGGAGCATCTGTAAAACCCCCTTGTCCATTCTCCTCTTTGAAATTATCTTTTTTTTTCCTGGTAGCATTTATTTCATTAGACAGCAACACTATATTTAAAAACTCTCTTCTTAGCACTCTTTAATATAACAAAACATGAAACAGTACACAAATGTAGCTCCTGGTGGAAGATCTGCAAACACAGATTTATGGCATAAAGGATGCTTTCTAGAAGCTCTAACAGAAGGTGTCACATGTCAGACCTTAGCTTTGGAGGCTGATTGTGTAAGTCATTTTCTACTTAGGCTTTGTTTTTTTACTCTCAGGGCACTGTGGTCATTTCTGACAAGCTGGTCAATGTACAATAGCCACACTATGGTGCCATTCTTCATCAGTCATAGCTTATTTTTTTCTTGGCTTACATAAAAAAATATATATATAGAAAGGAAAAGAAAAAGGAGATTCACTCCCACTTATAAAACAGATAAAATCTTTAAAAATCTATTCAGAAGGAATCATAAGAAGAAGACAAAAGTTTTTCTTTTCCTGTTGCAAAGATACAAAAATTTATCAAGGTGTACTGTTGAGAGCTAATGTAAGTGGAACAGATGAGTCCCCAAGGGTGCTTGTAAACTGTGCACCAAAGTGGGTGTGCCTGTTGAAAGTGCTTTGGGGGGAAACAGGGACTGGAATGGAGAAGACTGGCTCAGAAGAATCCAACTGCCATAGTTGCTTGTTATTTTGCTACTGAGAAACCTCCTACATGTAATAAGCTGTTGTTAAAATTTTAACTAGAAATTTTCCGTGCACCTCAGGGCCAGGACACAAAATTCGTAGTCCAGGTGTGTAATTCTTATATGAATGACTTGATTTAAAAATAACAGTGATCATCTTACTTTCAATTTCTGAGAACTAGATCATGTTTTTCCTTTTCTTATTTCATTTTGATTTTAATCCTCACAACAACCTAGCAAAGCAAGTAAGCAACTACAGTTATCTTCAGGAAACATAACCTATTCTACCTTTCAAATTTTCCCCAGGTGATTCATTTCATAGAATGTCACTAGTACTACCTCATCTTTTCTATGCCTGCCTAGATATATCAAGAATGTACATAAAGTGAGCCGGGCGTGGTGGTGCACGCTTGTAATCCCAGCATTCGGGAGGCTGAGACCGGAGGATCCGGGTTCGCGGCCAGCCTCAGCTACCTAGTGAGGCACTCCGCAACTTAGTGAGACTCGGTGTCAAAATAAAGAATAAAAAATAGGGCTGGGGGTATATCTCGGAGGTATAATGCCCCTGAGTTCAATCCCCAGTACTGCAAAAAAAAAAGAATGTACATAAAGTGACATATCCTTTTAACCACACTGTGCTATATTTGAAAGCTTAATTAATGTGAAAAAAAACATATTTTACAAATATATAGTGCAACTTGAGGTCTCCCTTATCAGTATGGGCAGCAAATAACATGCCAAATTATTTGGAGGCCTGATATTCCTTTAGGAAACTCAGAGGATCCCCTTCAGAGTGACTCAAAGTGGCTCTCTGTCCCTATCCACAGAATAGATGCTACAATTGTTTTTGATAAGGAAGGAAAGAAGAGTATTTTCATAGACGGCACAACTCTGGAACATATACGGAGATTGAGAATTCCTAGGAACCCTTGCTTGTAAACCCACTCATTATCACCCGGGAAATACCAGAGTATGTGTACTTTGTGGAGCTGTCTTCCTGTTATTAAAGGGTGCACTGAACACCTTGCGTTGTCTCTCAAATATGCTCTGAACGTCTCTTCATGGACACATCTCCCCTGATCTTGGGTGCTATGTGTTTTTCTTCCTGGATGCAGAAGTAAACCATTTCTGAGAACCTGTTGAGTCTCTCTCACTGCCAACCACAGCCCTGGGTGCTTGTGTTACGATATGTAGAAGCCACAGGAAGGACTTGCATCAGCTGCTGCTCAACCCTTTGACTACAAACCTCTCTCATTATCCTTTCCCTGGGATGCACAGAGATTCCCATCTACTCTCCCTTTTTCTCTAAAATCCTTTCTGCCCACTTAGATCTCCAAGTACCTCACTTCATTGTACTCTTGTACTATACTTTGGTACATCAACTGGTTGAAGCGAGACCCAAAGGGAGTAGCATGCTGATTTCTGACATCTGTCTAAAGCCAAATTCATACTTTTTAGGCATAGCCATGAAAGAATATTTCTTTCAGGAGATTTTTCTTTTGTTGTTGTTTTGGTTTTTTGTGGCATTGGGGATTGAACCCAGGGGCATTCTACCTCCGAGCTATACCCCAGCCATATTTTTTATTTTTTATTCTTGAAACAAGGTCTCACTAAGTTGCAGAGGGCCTCACTAAATAGCTGAGGTTGACCACGAACCTGCAGTCCTCTTGTCTTAGCCTTCCAAGTACTGGGATTACAATCATGTTCCACCATGCCTGGCTGGAGATTGTCTTTTAAGATGTGGAAGAGAGAGTGCTAGTTAGAGAACTAACAGGGCAGAAGGAGAGGTGGTTGTTGTTTGAAGTGTATTGGTTAGAAGGAATTCAAATATGTTTTTGCTCCAGAGAGGATCCTGAGAACAGAGGCTTGATATTAATTAGAATGCTGAGCCAGGCTGCCTGGAAAGACCTACTAATCCTTACCCAGGGCATTTACAGATAAACTGAAAGAACTGTGGCTCTTTCACTTTTCAACTTCGGGATGGATTATTTCGCTTGCTGATGGGCAGGGTAGAGTGAGTTAGGTTACAAAACGAGTGGCAAAGTCCAAGTCAATGAATTTTAAATATAACCATATATGATCTAATTAGTGTCCATAAGATTAGCAGGAAGAACCTTAAAAACATAGTGTGTAAGTTTCAGGAATAAAATATATTTTATTTAAAACATGTATACTTTAAAATACAAATAAAATGATTTTTCAAGAAAAAGACACCAGATGAATTCTGGATTGTGCTTGACTTGGTGTCAATATTTTGTGGCTAGAGGAGTAGAAGTGCCTGTTCCTCCCAGTTCTATTTGCCTGAGATTTTATTTGTTGGGTAAAACAAATGGACAAAGAGGTTGGGGATTGTGGAGTGGGAGGAGTGCTATATTAGTTCCCTAGAACTTCAGCAAATGACTAATTTTGAAGACTCAAATCAAGAGAAGTATGTTCTTTCATGGTTCTGGAGGCCAAAAGTCCTGAATCAAGGCAGGGCCACACTCCCTCCATGGGCTCTAGAAAGAATCCTTCCTTGCTTCCTCCAGCTTCAGATGCTCCTGGTTCTTCTTGCTTATGGCAGTACCACTCCAGCCCCCGCTTTTCTTCTTCACAAGGCCTCCTCCCTCCTGGGTCATTAGCCTCTCCCTCCTTCCTCTTATAAGGACATCACTCATGGATTTAGAACTTGCTTTAGATCCCAGATGGCCTCATTCCTTGATTTTCCCTCCAGTCATATCTGCAAAGGCCTATAAGAGACCTATTTCCAAATAAAGTCACACTCATTAGTACTGAAAGGACTTGGATATATTTTCCTAAGGGCACTATGTATCTAATTATACAAGCAAGGACATTTGGAGAGGAAAGAAAGAGCAAACCAAAGCATTCCAGGGATGGCTGATTTGTGTGCCCCACCAGTTTTCTAGACTGTGGCAGAGCCAATTGTCAACCCTAATGATTGAGGAAGCTAAGCCTGAAGCTCAAGAACATTGTGTATCTGGGCATGAGAAGAGCCCTCTCCAGAGCTCAGGCAGTGACTGGCATGTACATGAGTCTGAAATAGAAGTTCTGGGGCAGGTTTTGTCCCTGCTGTCACATGAGGCATTTCTGAAATGCCAGAACTAACTAAGGAAGCTTTGAGGGTTTCCCTTTGGTGTTGCCATTAAGCAGGTGGGAAATAAGGACTATTGTCATTTACTTAGTAATTTTAATAAAGACTTATTTGTTCTCTCGCACTGCAGAAGGTGGGGAGGGTCTGCTCTTAAAGGTGCAAGAAAGCATCAAAGCACATTTGTATGATGCATGAAGAAGCAAGTGTTGAATTGCTGCTGCTTGTGAGCTTGATGCTTTAGGTTGTTTCATTTGGAAAACCAGGAGGAAACAGCCTCTAGAGACTGTTATGAGGGATGACCTGGACACAAATGTCAGGAGTGAGAAAAAGGGGGAAAAAACAGTGAAAAAAAGCAAAGTGAAAAGTAGTGTTTAGAAATAGAATTCCATGGTCTAAAAGGAATGTGGATTCCTGCAAATCAAGTTGCTAATAAATTCCCAGGGGCCGTGAGGAGGAAACACTGTGGGATCCGTGCTCCTAGAGCTGGTACCCACTGGAAGGAGGAAGGGAAGAGCAAGAGAAGTAGTTCACAGCCAGCCAGCAAGGTTGGCTCCTGTGTGTCTGATGAAGGGACAATGATTGAGGGGAAACCTCACTCCCCTTCCAAAGCCTGCCCTTTTCCAAAGTCCAAGAAAAAACCTGCACTCTTGTTTGGATTCCTGATTCTTTCTTTCAAGCAAGAAAGAAACAAAGAAGTAATTGGCTTGTTCTGTTGAAAGAAATAAAAAAACATCAGCCCAGCGCTCTTTTATTTTTACCCTGCTGTCATTTTTTTAGAAGAGATGAATGAAAGGTCAGTGAGTCCTGAGAGAAGGTGCTAGCAGGGCTGGGCAAAACATTTTCCTATGGGGACTCATGGAGTGGGTTTGGTCGTTTGTCAACAACCCCCTGCTCGTAGCAGAGGCAAAGAGGTCAGCAAGCGACAGGCACCCATGACTGGTGCAGCGAGCCATATGGGGACTCTGCAAATACCGTCTCTGCTTCCCTCCTGTGCAGGTGGGTTCAGGAATTGCTTTGTATTATTTTTATTTTTATATATAATTTTATTAGTTCATTGTAATTATACCTCATACTGAGGTATAGAGTCATAGGAATACACATGCACACAACTCTCAGAGCATTTCCCTTTGGGTCCCAGGCCTGTCATCCCTCCCCTTTCCCAAATGTGTGTCTTTGAGATTGGCATTGGTAATTCTCTATTCCCTGTCTTCCTTCTCCTAAAGCCCCTCCATCACTCCTTTGGAGTCTCTGTTTGTCTATCTGAAATTTCCCTTGTTTCCTAATTTCTAGCTAGCTTCTACATATGAGAGAAAACATACAACTATTTGAGACTGGCTAATCCCACTTAGCATAACATTCTCAAGTTCCAACCATTTGTTTTCCTGCCAGTGACAGGTGACATCATTTTTGTTCTTCTTTGTGGCTGAGTAAAATTCCCTTGTGTGAAGATGAGGCATTGTTAGGTCCAGGAAAAAGTCCCTGGGAACAAATGAGCCCCATGAGTCCTTAGGGAGCAGGCAGCAAGCTGGGCTGCCGAGGCAGCTTTGAGCCAGTATGTTCCCCATTCCTGTTCCAAATGGAGAGAGTCTGGTTAGCCTCCAAAGCAGACAGTACAGACAGAGCAGGGCAGATGGGTCATGATAGCCAGGGAAGTTTGGATAGACATCTAACCCCTTTATCTTCATAGGCACCTCTGTTGCCTTCTGGAGGTTCTTAAGTAGCAGTGCCTGGAATCCTCATCTCCAAAAGCATCCAATCCAGTGTTCTGGCAGTCGTTTATACACAGTTTTTCTCCTTCACCCAGTGCTGAATTATGCAAGGGTAGGGCTTGTATTCCAAAGCTTTGTGTCTTCTAGCCCCAAACATAATTCCAGTACAGACATGCCTAAAAAAAATTGTGAGATGAATAAAGGGTGGAGAAATTGGCAGCCTATATTAGGATCCACAATATTTCTTCAGTATTCACTTTCTGAAACTCTTTCAAATAACTAGGGTATATCACAGCTAAGGTCAATGGAAGGAATAAAAATGAACAATTCAAGATATCTTGAGAAAGGGGTTAGATTTGAATGTTTCAATGTCTTCTCACAGCTAGACAGCCTGGCAATGGTGTCACATTCTGACTCTCATTATACTACTACTGAGCAAAGAAGACTTTATTTATTATTTCTTTATTTTTTGTGGTACTGGGGCTTGAACCCGAGGGGCATTATACCTATGAGCTATGCTCCCAGCCCTATTCTATTTTTTTTATTTTGAAATAGGGTCTCACTAAGTTGTTGAGGCTAGCTATGAACCTGAGATCCTCCTGTCTCAGCCTCCCAAGTACTGGGATTACAAGTGTGTGCCACCATACTAGGCTCAGAGAAGACATTAGAAAAAGACAGAATAGTAATAACTCATATTAGTGGGCAGGTAGGTTCTAACCATGTAACATACGAGGTACCTGATATGTCCATGTCATAAAGGGTGGTCTGCAAATTGTCTGATCGCGTTTTTCCTTACGGAGAGGAGTTGGAGATCCTGTCACAGTGGATAAAGTAATAATAATCTTTTATAGACTTTAACATAAAGCCATCACAGGGCAAAGATGATGACAGATTCTTTTGAAAGAAGGCTTGGATATTAGGAGGGCTATTTTATTTTATTTTTTTTCTGGTACTGGATATTGAACCTAGGGGCATTCCACCCCCATCCCTTTCTACTTTTTTTTTTTTTTTTTTTTTTTTTTTTGCAGTACAGGGGATGGAATCTGGGGGCATTCTACCTCTGAGCTACAGCCCCAGCCCAATTTTTTTATTCTTTATTTTGAAACAGGGTCTCACTAAGTTGCAGAGGACCTCACTACGCAGCTGAGGCTGGCCGTGAACCCGGATCCTCCGGTCTCAGCCTCCCAAATGCTGGGATTACTAAGGTACACCACGACGCCCAGCTTACTTGTTTTATTTTGAAACAGTATTTTGCTAGATTGTGCAGGATCTCCCTAAGTTGCTGAGGCTGGTCTCAAACCTGTGATCCTCCCGTCTTAGCCTCCCAAGTACTGAGATTACAGGTGTGCACCATCATACCCAGCTGGGAAAGATATTTTATATTTGCGGTACTGGGGATTGAACTCAGGGGCATTCTACCTCTGAGCTACATCCCCAGCCCTATTTTTTATTCTTTAATTTGAAACAGGGTCTCACTAAGTTGCAGAATGCTTCTCTAGGTAGCTGAGGCTGACCGCGAACCCAGATCCTCCGGTCTCAGCCTCCCAAATGCTGGGATTACAAGTGTGCACCACCACGCCCGGCTGGGAAAAATATTTTAAAAGATAAAATTACAACAAATTTAGTTTTGCAGATCTTAATTAGCTTTAAATGGAATTCTAGAGTTGGGTAACAATCAGGACCAAAAATGATTCAGAAAGCTCCATCCACTAACATGGACAAGTTATATTTATAGTTAATGGAAAAGAAGTGACATACAGGAAAGGGAAGTAAAGTACAACAGTCCAATTGGTTACAGCTTGTGTCTGTGTTATTCAAACATGGTTTAAATAGTCGATGGCTTGTGATTGGCTGAGACTTACCTATATGTTAGCACATTAGGTTATAATCTGTTTATACATCAAGCTAGGTTACATTATGTATGGAGACACTTATAGATCAAACAATATATGTATGTAGGCAGATTTAGATCAAGTTTAATGTTGTTTGGGGAAGGGCAATAAGAAATCAGCTATACCTCAAGCTGAAATTCTTGTTCCTTTCAGCAGCCACAAAACTACTGAATATACTTTTGGTGCCATTCTATGCAAAATCAACACTAGCTGTGCCTGCTGGGGAGAGAATGAGAGCAGGTGGCTTGAAATATTCTGTGTCCAGGATAACATTTGCTCAGCGTCTTATCTTTTCCACACAATCCATTTTTTTTTTTTAGTTTTACTTCACTATCAATATTTCCCCTAAGAAAATAAATTCTTTGGTTCTTCATTGTATAGAAAGAAATGTGACTCTTCGTTTGAAATTTTCTTGTTTTTATTATAGTTTCTGCCTCTGAAAAGATTTTATTGCAGTAGAAATATTTTCTGCCACAGTTGTCATTTGTAATCACCCTCCTGTACATATCTGCCTCATTAATTCCACACTTCTTTTGAGGACTCAGTTTGAGAATATCTTTTTCCTTTTTTGCCTAATACCAGTTCATTTTTCTCTGATCACTATTATTGTGTCTGTAACCTAGAGTTGTATTTTTAGATGCATTTTGTAGGGGAGATTCTATAAAACCATGTAATATATTAAAAGTCACAGATAAATAACTCTTTAGGTGATGGGTGAAAATAGAAATTCTCTTGAATATCTCTCTTAAATGTGCTCACAGTAGAAAAATAATGGGTATGTTATACAATGTAGCCATTTTTGTTAAGCAAAATGGTGAAAGTAAAATTAGACATAGTGTTCTTGGGCATTTCCCAAGCTGTTGTCATATCGTGCCTTTACGCTTTCTTCATTAGTCATTTATAATGTTTATTTATATAGATGCTTTAGTTTATGCTTTGTGGCCTAACATCCAGAACCACAGAAAGTCTGTTCTTCAGGACCCCAGCTGGGTTTCTTTTCTACTAAATGGGCATAGGATTCTGGGAGATAAGGCATCTAGCATGGAAATGTGCCCTCTTTCTTTGTGGATACTGTCTAAATTTGAAAATAACTTTTTTTCAAGTAGCAATTTGTCATAGCGGGGGCCGAGGCTCACCATCACTTATTGATGGTTGGGAGTAGGGAAAAGTATGGGGTGTTATTTTCTGAAGAAACCAGAAGATGGGAAACCTTCCCCCAAATTGGCCATGTTCTCACTGTCTTTCATTTTTCAAAGGAAAAGGACAATTTTATTTGGCAGATAAAGGACTATAATGGTGTCACTTTTGAGTGTTGGGTATGTGGCACACCACTTCTATGAGCTTCTTCAACAATCACTTCTCACCTTCTCTACCCTCAGAGAACTACCTTTCTCTGTAATTGGCAGAGTTCTCTACTTCAGTAGCAAATCCAAACTGACAATATTCAACCTGTGACAAGGAATGGAAGTGATATATAGTTCAAAGGCCACTGAACCCTTCACATCGGAGACAGAAACAAATTCATTTTACATGTAGTGATAAAGAAAAAGTAAATGCCATAGTATGGTGTCCAAGAAAGGAGGAGTATCCTTTAAACACTTTTCAAACAGAGGACTGCCTTTTTAGGGTAGGATTAGTTAGTAATTTTAGTTCCTAGAGATAAAAACCTATAACCCATGATGTTGAATACCTTATCTGAGGGAACACCTTAGGATGAGCCACTTAGGTCTATAAGAGGAACACTAGAAGTTACATATGATTTTTGGATACCTTGATGTTTCTACTTTTCATCATCCAGATTCTGCTGTTTTGTTCATGGAAACAGAGTACTTTTAAAAATATGGTCTAATGTTGTGAAAGAGATTTTTAATAGTTGTTTTCTCCCAATTAACTTATTTACTTATTGCTTCCCACATGAGACTAAAGATCTAAAGATGAATCAACATGGATAACATGGATCACATATTTTTCCTTTTTCTATTTTGAGAGTGCAACTCAACAGTAAGTTGTAGTACTAAAAATTAAGAAAGCATATTTCATGTGTGATTGAATGTAAGGGCTGAGAGGGAAATATTTCCTGGAAGGAGGTAGTTCTGAACTGTGGATTCCTGAGGCTGCATTTCTGAGTCTTTTCTTGGTTTTCTGAAAATTTGAAGAAAATGGAAAGGATTTGGTTCTGGGCTCAACACATGGTGGTGCTAAAGTCTCATATGCCCCACTGCCTGAGTGAAAAGATATTGACTCTGAAACACAGTCTGGGTGACAGGAAGAATGTGATATATATATATATATATATATATATATATATATATATATATATATATATATATATGGCAAAATATTTGTGATATATATATATATGTATATATATATATGTTTGTGTGTGTGTATGTGTGTGTGTGTGTTTGAAGGGGGAAGTTATAGGTCAACTCGGGAAACTGATCATACTTCCTGGCTTTATTAACCCAAAAGGACCTGTTGGATTAGACCAGCCAATGTGGGTGTTCCTTGGGAATATCTGGGAAGGAGCAACTTTCCAAATTTCACTGAATGGCAACTCAGGATCAAAATTCACTCCTGTCTGGGCCTGGAGCTATAGCCAGGTTGCATGACTGTGTAAATGCAAAAGTAGGAATTATTCAAAGCCAGCCTCAGCAACCTTAGTGAGGCCCTTAGCAACTTAGAGAGACCCTGTTTCAAAAAACAACAACAACAAAAAAAACAGGGCTGGAGATATACCTTGGAGGTAGAATGCCCCTGGATTCAATTCTCTAGCACCACCATCAAAGAAAAGTAGGAAATTAAAAAAAAAAAGAACAAAACTCATAGATGACTTTGTCTCCAGAAGCAAACTGTGATGAGATTAGGAATGACAGGCTTTCACAATCTGTGGGCCTAAATCTCTGGCAGGTAGAGTGTACGTGGCAAAAATTTGGGATGTGCTACAAGTTTTGTTTATTTTTCTCCCCTTATTTTATTTTTTTTTAAATTTTCCACTGCCTGTAATTCAATCAGATCCTTGACTCTTGGCTTATTGCCTAAGGGGAGAAGAGATGAAGTGTTTCAAAAGTCTAATATCTTAGGGAAGTTCAGAGGATTTGAGGCAAAGACAAAAGGTTATGACAAACATTATCAGTTAGCCTTTGGTGCATGATAAATGGCTCTAGAATTCCAAGAAGAACATGAATACCATTTGCTGTTTCCTTAATTCTAAGGCTCGAATGATTATGTCTGGGCTATCTTCCTGGTGTGCAATCAATTTCATGGCCTCTCTCCATGTTTAGAGATGTGCTAGGCAGGGGGTGATGGGAAAACTATCCTCCAGCAGATTGGTCCTGACTTCTTCACCTGGTAGCTATAGGGATCCTCGCTACTGTCTTCTTGGGCCTGCATCAGAACTGACATGACATTGGTGGTTTTCACCATATTCCACTGCCCCAAAAAGTCACAATGGTGGCCCAGATTTATGGAGTAGAAAGACATGGGAGGAATCAGGAAGAAATTTTGTAAAAGGGCCGCCTACGGGAAGGCCAGGAGAATTGCAGCCATCTGTTCATTGCCCCACATATCATGAAGCAGATTGGGCTAGACTGAAACTGAGGGCAGGACCATATCCCCCTCTGTACCTCCTCACACCAGATACTGATTTTACCTTTCTCATTTTGAGAAAAGTAAGAATCCAGAGGGCAAGTGTTAAGGGTAGTGTTTGGAGCAATGCTTTGGGGGCACGGTCCAAAAATCATTTGCAAAATCCCACTTGAATTTGTGATGCCAGAGAGGGAGAAAGGTGCCCTAGGAAACAGAAGCTTCCAGAGAAGGGTTGGCTGACATGTGAGGCTAGGCAAGTAGCCTAACCCATATCCCTTCTCCCCAGTCAGCCTCAGAAAGCAGTGAAGGGCATGAGTCACTGAAGTCAAATGAGGACATGTGGACAGGTATGGAAGCCATCATGGCAGCTCTTGAATGGACTGACTAATAGGAACAGAGAGATCTTCTCTTCCCTACCACTCTATAGCACCAAGAAAGCCATGTACCCAATATAAATATGTAGGTGGTAAAGGACAAAAGATATTCTGAGGTTATGTTTTTGCCATCCCAGCAGAAAAAGAGCTCAAAAAGGGTGAAATATATGGAAAAAACTCACATATATGTGCATATATATGGATCCAGTTTTTCGGTGGTTGAATTTGATGACTGAGATTCAGCTCATCTCTACTAGAGGAGGTAATAGAACACATTTACAAGCTCCTACAAGTTTCTAATGATTCTATTATTCCCATTAAAATATTAGGAAAGGTAATATGTGGAAAACCTCTTATCAGGGCTTCTGAGGAAGAAGGGCGGATAATTTGAGGTGACCAGTATTCTTGGTCTTCAAGTCTGATCATTCTTCCATGGGTCAAGATCCTGTGACCATCCTGTAGAAGGATACTCATCCTATAGTGGAAATAGTGAGGTGTCCAACACTGAGGATTTTGTAGGCAGTTATTCCAACCTTGAAAAGAGGTTTTTGAACCATGGCTGAGGCTCATTGTGGCCGCAGGACAAGAGTACTGAGGACCAAGCAGAAGTGGAGAAGGTCATGATGAAGAATCCCAGAAGTGTCATGATTGAAGTGTTCTGTCCTCTCACTTCTGACATTGAAGCTGAGTGTTTTCAGAACGCGGAACCGCCATTGGGAATGTCGGGAATTACTTACTATTTTTCATTAAGTGGGAGCCATCATGTCTGTGTTTGTGCTCAGGCTAAAGGCATTGTTACTGAAAGTGGGAGAAAATGGAACAGCTGATCAAGGGATTATAAATCAGACTCTAGAACGGGCGAAAGGTGGGGCAGGCTGAGTGAAATGCTTCTGATGGAGCCCAAGTTTTGTAGACTCTTCCAGTTATTCATCTGATAAAGGAGGAGGTGGCTTGAATTGATGAGAGTTACTGAGCTGAAGGCAAGTTATTTTACCCTGAGTATAAATTAAGACTGTGGTGAACAATTGAAGCCTTTACTGCAGCCCCTGAGGAATTTGACAAAAAGTGGCAGACCCTTGGTCTGAGTGGGGAGAGAGGTAGGGCAAAAGAAGCATTCTTACAGATGTCAAGCAGAAGAGCACATGGGGAGCTAACAGCCAGGTACAGTGGTGCATACCTATAATACCAGTGCTAGGGAGGATCGCAGGTAACAGCCAGCATCAGCAACTTAGTGAGGCCTTCCACAACTTAGTGAGACCCTGTTTCCAGATAAAAGAATAAAATAGGGCTGGGGGAATATGCCACAAAAGGAAAGAAAGAGAGAGGGGGAGGGAGGGAGGGAGGGAGGGAGGAAGGAAGGAAGGAAGGAAGGAAGGAAGGAAGGAAGGAAGGAAGGAAGGATGGAAACTAGTGTGCTCAAATATTTAGTTTGGTTATTGAGTTTTTGGCATCTGATTAAATTTTATACCCCAGGAGACTGTCTTGTCTCTCCCCAGAGCTTATATAATTGATTTAATCTCTCTCAAACCCCACCATGGCATATCCTATTGTTAGCTACTTTTTTTTTTTTTTTTTTTGGTAATGGGGATTGAACTCTCAGGGGGATTCTATCACTGAGGTAAATCTCCAGACTTTTTTATTTTTTATGTTGAAGCACAGGGTCTCAATAAATTGCAGAGGCTGGGCTCAAATTTGAGACCCTTCTGTCTCAGCCACCCAAGTACTGGGATCACAGTCATGTGTCACTGCATGTGGCTGTTAGCTACATTTTTACATGTGCAAAAACTGAGGCGTGGGAAGAGTATATAGTAGTTTTGTATGGCTGCTATAACAAATTACCATAGACTTGGTGGCTGAAAACAACCCATATTTATCCTCTTACAGTTCTGGAGATCAGAAATCCAAAATCTGTTTTACAGGGCTAAAATTGGGGTATGGACAGGGTCATGATCCCTCTAAAGCTTCTAAAGTAGAGTCTCTTTTCTTGCTTCTATAGATAGATTCTTTGCATTCCTTTGTTTGTGGCCCCTTCTTTCAACTTCTAAGGAAGGACCTAAGCATCTTGCCTTAACTGTCACATTATTCTCCTTTTGTTGTCATATCTTCCTCTGCTTTTCTTTTATAAGGATACTTGTGATTACATTTAGGCCCTGATTAGACAGCCCAGGATTCTTTCCCCATCTCAATATATGTCCCCTTAATTGTATCTGCAAATCCCTTTTGTCTTGTAGTGTGACACTCACAGGTCCTGGTGATTAGGACTTGGGTCTCTCTGAGGGCTGGTCACCCTCCCATCAGCTTGATTGGAAGATGCAGTGTTCAGATCAGACTGAGGTAGCCTGGCTTTTGCACCACGTGGCAGGAGGCTTCCATGGGTTCTAGGTCTAGAGAGTAGGCAAGGAGGAGACTACATCAAAAAGCACTAATCCCAATCTCCTGCCTAGGACAGTGGTCAGCATCAGGGGCAAAACAGGGGCAGCCCTTCTTGACCTTGTCCTGAATATATAACCCTACTTGGAAGATAGAGCAGTTGTGAAATTGCTACCAATTTTGTCTGATTGTATGCAAAGTGAAAAGAAAGACCTTTATGATTTACTTGCTGTTGGATAACAACATATATAGTGAGGATTACTTTTATTCTCTGCTGGAAACTATTTATGCTATGCAATGACAGTATGTAGACTATGCCTTGCCAGTACCATTTAGATCAGGGAACAGTCTACAAAGGGTGAGATGGTAAGTAGTTCATGTTTGCTGCTCATACAATCTCTGTTGTAACTAAAAATTCTGCTGTTGTATCTCACAAGCAGCTACAAACAATATGTAATGAAATAGGTATGGCTGTGTTCCTATAAAACTTTATTTATGGACATTGAACTTTGCATTGCATATATTTTTTCACATGTCATGAAATATTCTCTTGCTATTTTCAAATATTTAAAAATGTTAAAATATAAAATATATTAACCACCCTTAGCATGTGGGCTGTAGTTTGCTGGTCCCTGACCTGGTAATCTGCAAATTTTGTAGCTTATTCCTGCACGGTATCTTGAGGACAAAGTGAGGTAACCTGGCGTGACGTTATCCCATCAGGAGGCCCAGTTTTGTATAATGTCTTGCTCCCGATCTCATCTAATCTCCTAGTTGAAAATCTTTCCACAACTGTAACATACACCACTGAGAGTAGATGTTAAAATAGCTACCCTTCCATCTAGTTTATGCTTCTGCCTTCAGATTCTGCTTAGAACCTCAAAAATCTAGGGGGAAGGACTCTTCTCTCTTCCTTTCCCCTTTATTTTCATGCACATCAATTATTTGCATATATTTCTGACTCTTCCTTCTTCCCCATTAAGATGCAAGTGCCTTGCTGGATGAAAACAAGGACTTAGTCATCTCTTTCTCTCTAGTGCACCCCTCATAGCAGTAGCTGGAGCTCTGTAAATATTCTACATAAAATCTTCTCTAAAATGGCATGTTAAAATTCTGTGCCATCTTAAAAAAATAAAAACAGAAGCATTGCATCCTTTGTGGTGTTTCCATGTCACACACTTTTGACCCAACTAATGATAAGAAGCAGTCGTGTGAATGTCTGCATTTGAATATGCTACTTTCGGGAAATGAGTCCTTCTTCTCTTATCCATTGTACCAGCTCTGCATTCTGCTAATCAGAAAATAAAGCAAAAAAGAACAACTCAGTCTAAGGCCAGGAATGATGGTGCATGCCTGTAATCCCTGTACTTGGGAGGCTGAGACAGGAGGATCGCAGGTTCAAGGACAGTCTCAGCAAGTAGTGAGACTCTCATCAACCTAGTGAGACCCTGTTTCAAAATAAGAAATAAAATCCAGCTGGGGGCTGTAGCTTGAAGGTAGAATTTTAAAGAAAAGAACAACCCAGTCTAGAGACAAATTAGAATCTGAAAGAAAACACAATGGGATGGCCAAGAAAAGATAATCATGCCCAGGCTGATTCATGCACTGGTACATCCATAGCACCAATGCCTCCTGATTACACAACTCTCCTTCCAGAGAGACTACTCTTCAGAAGATATCCCCAGTTCACTGAAAGGGATCAAAAGTCTCAGAACATTTAAAATGACCTCCCTATTATTTGGAAAATATTTTCCTAGGCTGCTGAATCCTAGCATTAGCAAAAAAAAAATCCATTCAGAAGTGTGAAAGGAGTTAAAATTTCTCTCCAGTGTGTGCACTTTCATTCTGTATAAGATGTGGGCCACGTCTTTGAAGAATTGCTGTCTACTGGTTGTCACAGGGAGGTTAACAGACTGTAAGAGTAGTTGCTACAGTATTAAGGGACCCAGATGTCATCAGAGGTTGGTTTGGAGAGATGTGGCAGTAAGACATGTACACAAAATATTGTATTGATGTTAGGCTAAAGATATCAATGAACAATTTAAAAACCCAAACCCAGCTTCCACGCTGAGGGCAGTCACCCTGCTGTGTGAGCAGTAGTGCATGAGGCCTGGAAATTAAAAGGCTTAGCCACGTGTCCCCAACCATCCAAACCACTTTGTTGTTCAATCGAACTGACATATAAACACAAACAGCCAGGAGGGTGAAATTTAAATTAAACTTCAAAAGCATTTTGTGTTTAAACCATTTATAGGGTTCTTAGTACTGCAAATAAGGCTACTTTCTTTGGAAGCCTAGAAAAACAACCCAATAGTAAATAAATTAAAAAAAAAATAAACTCCCTTGGTTCTATAGCCTACTTTTACGCATTCTGCACATGCTCACTTTGAAGTAAAAGTTTGATCAAGATCCAGAGGTATGTGATACAACTATCTAGGAGAAGTGCTGAGCCCATGAGAATTGCTCATGGCCTTCCCCAAGATGATGATCTGGTTTGCAGCAGGATTTCAGGCCAGGATTGAGGTGCCTTTCTTCATTAGGTGGCTGCATTTAGAAATGTCTTGCAAAAGAGACATCTGCAAAGGATTCCTGATAATTCCTTAGGAGTTCTCTTCCCTGATTTCTGGCTTTGTGTGTTGGAAAAGCATTTTTATAGACTTTTTTTTTTTTTGGCAGTTGTGCTACTGCTTTCCCATCAGGAAATGGATGTGAATGGGCAGCGCATCTCTCTTAACAGTGGGGATTTTCTTCTTTGAGGCACCTGCTGTCTGAGAAATTCTTTATGGGGGGAGATTGGAACTCACACTGGAGCCAGGCCAGAGGCTCCCTGGGTTGGTAATCATATGCTTTCTCTATGAGGACAAGGATTTTTCTGTCATTAGAAAGGTTTGTGGTCATTGGCCAAAAAGAATTTAATATCTGAGAGTATGAAATTAAGGTGGTTGGGTAGAATTCATTAAAAATCATTTTCTTATGGAGAGGGGAATAAAACAAGTTCAATAAGATCATAGGCTGTGAAGTAAAGATTTCAAGTTGTCTATCCTCTCTAATCCATGTAGAAATAGGATTCCTTCCTTCCTTCCTTCCTTCCTTCCTTCCTTCCTTCCTTTCCTCCTTCCTTCCTTCTTTTTACAAATGCATTTAGCAAGTTTGGTACATAGATAATGTTTCTTTAACAGGACTTACAAAAGATGTTCACATAAGATTCTATACAGGGTTTGAAGTAGGAGAAAAATGGAAAGAAGGAAAAAAAGGAAGTGTAGATGGTAGGTTTTTAAAACAGATGCTCTTCCTTCAGACAAATATGGTGAGAGAGACCACTGTGGCTTCATACCCTCCTGGGGAGCACTGGGGTCTCCTGGTGACCTCGCCCATAGCTGACACTGGTGCTAAGTCACTAAAAGCCAAGAGAAGTTTCCATGTTTGAGACCAGACTTTGCATTTCTGCCTTGAAAGAAGAATTCTCTGTGTTTATTTCTTTTGACTTGAAAGTGCTTTCTCCTTGGACCAAGATAAAAAGAAAAATAATGTTCTTATTAGTAGTCATTGGAGACAAGAAGAACTTTCTTTCTAACTTGGTGTCTGAATTTGGTCACCATCAGTGGTGGTTTGAAAATTTGTCTATAAATGCTGTAAGATTCTTCCCATGATCAAATGGAGTTCATAACCCAATGCTCTGAACATGGAAGTGCAGTCTTTGTGGTTGGCTTGATGAAGAATGAAGCAGAGTTATGCTGTATGACTTCTGAGCCTTGGGTGGACAATGCTATAAAGCCACAGTGGATTCTCTCATGATAGTAGTTCAGTGAGTCTTTAGTCATCGTACTTGAAGTCCTGCTATTCTTGTTACTGGGTGAGAGATCTTAAAATTATTTCACATGACCTCAGCCTTTGCTTATCTGCTTGGATAGCTTTAAAACAGACAGCACAAATGGTGAACATAAGAGATTTATTTAGAAAAGTGAAGGCATCATCTAAGGCCTTGAAAAATGGGGAAAAGGTGTGGCTCCAAGGGAAAGCTTCTGGAATGAGCCATCCCTGGGAATGGAAAGGCGACCTGGGGCATGGTTAGTCTCCAGAGATGGGGTCTGGAAGTGCTCCACTCCCTCGCCTGGGAAAGTTGCCTGGAGTCTTCCAAGTGCCAGGTTTGATATTCCCTCTGGACACCTTCTTTATGTGTATTACATTTTGGGGTGATTGACTGCCCTTTTTAAGTCACACCTGAGTGACTCTGCATTGTTTCACTGCCCCAAGGAGTAGAAGGTCAAGTCAAGAAAGGCTCAATGGGTAAACTTCTGATTTATCCCTGCTGACCCTAATGTCCAGCTAGCTACATTATATTCTTAGACCTTGTGGAGAAGAATTGTGCCTAGACATTGGGTCTAGGTTGTTAAAACTCTGTACATTTCAAAAGAATGCTTAATTTTTTTTTTCTAAGTGCGTCTTAAAACCCTTGAAATACCTCAAATGTATCTTTGTTTACCAAAGCCTTGGGCCATGCCAGGGAGTTAATGTTAATAATGTGATTTATGGAAGGAGACCTTGGGATGTGGTATTAGTTTGGCTTCTGGAAGGGCTAGAGAGCTGAAGACAGTCACACGTATGGTTTTCCATGTTTATGTGACTAACCCCAGTAAAAACATCAGATGTGAAGGTTTGAGCAAGCTTGCCTCATTGGTAGTACTTTTCACATATTGCCAAATATCATTGTTGGGAGAATGAAATACTGTCTATGGGACTCCACTGGGAAAGTACAACTGGGGGCATTCACTTGGTGTTCACCAGAATCATCCCCATATACCTGTGCATTCTATACATTTGTATTCTTTTGCTGCTGTTCATTATCATAGTGAGTATAAAAGCTTGGTTGAATTTTGTGAGATCTTCTAGCAGATCACTGAACTTTAGGATGAGTTTAGATATCCTTGAGCAAAATCAACGAGGGAGCAGGTGGGGAGAGAGAAAGGGGGGAGGAAAGGGGTGAGGGGAGAGGGGAGAAGGGAGAGGGAAGAGGGAACCAGTCCTCTCTTTCTCTGAGAACCTCTGACAATTTTCCTGCTTGAGTCTTCCAGTTCTGGCTCCAAGCTTATAGGTGAAGTAGCTTTCAAGATGAGCTCATCCTTAGCCACTGTCTGATTTCAACCACATGAGGTGTCCTGAGTGAGAGAGATGCCTAGCTTGGCACAGTTGCTCCTCAGATTTATGAGCAAAATAAATGACTACTGTTAATTTTGACCACTGCTTCGGCATAACTTCTTACTTGGCAGTAGATAACCAAGACAGGCTTTGATGCCAGAAGTGAAATGCTATAATAGCATCCATGAAGAGACTGTTAGCAGAAGCTTGATGCCTCTGGAGGAAATGTTCAGTGGGGGCTTACTGATTGTTGCTGGAAACTGGAGAGAGGGAGACACTTGTTTTACAGCAGTGGAAAGTTTGGAAACACATTTTCCTAGTTAATAAAATGAGCTGATAGATTGATCTAAGTAGATTTCCAGGTGGAATAGTGAAAATGCCAACTGGTTTCTTTTGACTGAATATGATAAGTATAAAGAGAAATGAATTACAAGAGAATAGGTTCAATTTTCAAAATTTAGAAGTCAGATATAAGGGCCAGGGTACTCAGATATGAAAATAAAAGTGTTTCTTAACCAGATGGCAAAGAAGTCTAGCATTAAGATGCAACCTTAGGCCGAAGATTATTTCCAGAATGGGACTTTAAATTTCTTCTAAGGCAGTGTATCAGAAAATCTTTCAAACAAACAAAAGGCTCCTAAAGATCTTAAGACTGTGCCTATTAGACCTTCTATATTTAAAAATAGGGTTTCAAAGAATCTTAAGGGCATTGTCTCATAATAGTCTCACAGGTAACCTAAGACAGAGAAAGGCTAATCTTGAGATTTGTGATTGTGGCTTTTCTCTAATGATATGAATGGTAATAAGATCATAGGTAACCCACAGAGTTTTAGAGGGTTTTAACATTAGAAACATCACCAGCTTGGACTAAAGGGGACAGAAACAGTGTAAAATATAAAGAGGACTTGGCACTCCCAAATGACTATGAACAGAAAGCAGGCTGAAGACATTTCTTGATTGGAAACACCAACATTTTATTTTGGAAAAGGGAGGATGAGCCAGCATGTAGAACCAAGAATAAAAGATCGGTAGAGGATTGTTCCAAGGCTAAATTTTAGCCAAGAAATTGGCAATGGGTCTCCAGACTAATTTCAGAATTATTGCTGACCTGTGTTTATACAGACCATTTTCCTCTTTTTGAATATGTCTATGGGATATCCTATGTATGTATCACCATTAATATGGGGTAAAGAAGTTGAGAATTTCTCTCTTTCACTCACAGATGTTCGTATTGAGAAAAAAACAGTAGTCAGTGTGTGTTCCTACAAACCATTTTCCTCTTTTTGAATATGTCTATGGGATATCCTATGTATGTATCACCACTGTATATTTAATATGGGGTAAAAAAGTTGAGAATTTCTCTCTTTCACTCACAGATGTTCGTATTGAGAAAAAACAGTAGTCAGTGTGTGTTCCTGAGGAGACTCACCTACACCTATACCTGGACCTGGAGATGAGGATTATGGGTTCCTGAACCTTGAGCTGAGCCTGATATTACAGGGGAGACTTTTGAGAATTTCTTAGAAGTCTTAGGAGGAGATGGTATATTTTGTGCATTTGGAGAATATAGGCCAACTTGTTTCTTTTGGTAATGTATGATAAGATGAGGGTAAATAGAAAAAAATATTTGTGATGATGTCTTAATTTTTCAATCAAATTCTAGAAGATGAGTAAAAGAGTCAAGGCTTCTATATTTGATTACAAAACTTTTCTCTTATGCTGTTGAGATGGCTAAGAATTCTACCATTAAGACACAGCTTCAGACCAAAGATGATTTCCAGACCCTTTGCTTGGTGCTCACTCTTCTCAAATTGGAAGTGTAGAGGACTTCTAGAGGGGAGATTTTGGACCACTGAGGGGGGGAGGCAGTAGATAAATTCTTTTTTCTTCACCACAACAAAAGACAATCCGGAGATGCAGATGCAATTTTATACCTTCTCAGGTACAAATTTGCACACAGTTACACTCAGTGACGGCAATCTAAGTCAAACATCTCCTCCTAGCACCTTTTTTCTAACTGACAAATAAAAATTACACACATTCATAGTGTACAACAAGATGCTTTGAAGTTTGGGTACTTTGTGGAATGACTTAATGAACTAATTAACATGTGAAGTGCCTCACATAATTATTAGCTTTTTTTTTCTTTTTTTGGTGGGAACACTTAACATCTACTCTCAGTGTTTTTTCAAAATACATTATTGCTGGCTATAGTTACCATGTAGTACAATAAATTTCTGCACCTATTCCTCCTGCCTAAGTTGTGTAGTCTTTGCCCAGCAGGTCCTTAACCTGGCACTCTTTTTCCTAGAGACTGTAAACCATTGTAACACATGTCCCCTCTCCTCCATGTTATGACCTAGACTAAGATCATTTCCTAGGGTATCAGGAAATGGAGGTGGGCTTTCTATTGATCCCCCTAAAGTGCTACCCCATTCCTCATGCTCTGATCTGTGAGAAACCTGTGCATCCACTCTAAGACACTACCTGAAAATTTTGCCTGTTTCTGCTGGAATTTTGGATACCTAGACTTTGGTGTCTGGGGAAGTCTAAAGGGAAGATAGCTAGATCAAAAAGAAAGTCAAAATGCAAAATTAATTTTACAGTGTCGTTTATGAAAAGACGTGGAAAAAAAATGTGAAACTTTCTGAATCCCATGAGCCTTTTAAGTGCATGCTGTTGCAGGCGAGGCTCCCTGAGTAGCTCACTGTAAGATGAGGAGTGGGGTGCAGTTTATCAAGAAGCATCACTGAGATTGATTCTCCTGGAAGGGAAGAGAAAGATGCAGAGAGAGGATACAGCCATGATGCAGGAATGAAGCCCCCAGCTGCTCCTGCTGGGTGCTCTGAAACTGGGATGGCCATTTGCCCTGAGTTGAGGTGAGTGGGGTGGTCTGTAAAACTCACTTTAGTCCTTGGATACAAGCTACCCAGGATGAACCACAGGTGTCTTCAATTAGACCAATTTTTAAAGAACTCCTGAGAGCTGCAGCCTCTAGTGCTTCCACCATACAGGGGAATAAACCTTTCAGCCTCAAAGAGGAGATGTAGTAACACAGTAGAGCTTCCACTATGTTGCATATGATGGCAATGAAGCCAGGAAGGTCTCCTTCCAAGGTGAGGCAACTCCAGGTCATACACTTGCTTGAACAGAACCTAAAGAGAAGTCATTAGCCATCTGCCAAATTTGTGTGTGTGTGTGTGTGTGTGTGTGTGTGTGTGTGTGTGTGTGCATTTTATCATTGCACAAAAAAGTACAGAAGGTTCCTGTAGAGGGATCTCTAAAGACCTCATGAACATTTTCTGCTGGAAAAGTCAGTCTTTGGGCTGGGGAGGTATCTTAGTGGTAGCGTGTGTGGAGAGAGGTCTTGTCCCTTCAATGGTCTCCAGCCTGCCTCCTTCTGCATCCCACTTAGCGTCTCTAGAAGAAGATAATACACAGGAAAAGGGGACAGGAGAGCAAAGCAGAGTCACTGGAAAGGACTATTGCTTTGAAGAATTTGAAGCCTAAGCTGGGGGAGAAGAGATGTAATTGGAAATGAAAGGCATGGTGCTTTAGATTGAACAGGGTGTGGAAATGAGTTGTCCTATAATGTGCAGGACTCAGCCAGACCACTCTGGGACTTTCTTACATTATTCAGAGACAGAAAATAAGGAGCAGAGAGCACTTTTCCATTTAGTGGTAAGAAATAATAGTTAGTTTCTGCTTCCACTCTATCAAATATAGTATAAATTCAGTGAACTAAATTGCCGCAAAACTGTGGATTCTTTGCAATTACTCTCCTCTTATAGATCAAAAAGCCAACTTTGGGAGCCATTGAAAGGTGCCTCACTCTTAATGCATTCCTTCCCATGGCCATCCCAGTCCCAAGAGCTGGTTTTTAGTTGAGAAAACTGAACCTCTGAGAGTTCAAACGCCGTGTTCAGGTCCAATAATTAGTAAATGAGGGAAGTGAGAATTTAAACTCTAAAAATTGTCCTTTCCTCTTTTGTTGGCTTCTTTCCACAGTATGTGATGGTTGGCTATGACCTCTGAAGTTATTCGGTCCAATCATCTGCTAGGGAACTGATCTGAGACTGTCAATCCATCGTGCAGAGGAGGGAAGTGAGACTTGAAGGGATCTGATGACACATTCAAAGTGGTGGTAGTCACTATCCCCTCATAGGGTCAAATTTAAAACCTTCCAGAAGGTTCTGCACAACACTTCACGAGGTTTGTCATTTCATCTGACACTGTGTGGAAGCGATGACCATTGCAGCCAAAATTGTTTTCATAGTCCAGTTTTGTAGTGTAGTCTGAGTCCATATTTCCCCTGATTTTTGTGGCCTTGTGATATCAGTGAGTGCAACAGTGATGTGCTTTAACTTTTTATCCTGTGCTGATGGTCAGGTATGTTTGTGACATGTGTCCACTCATTCATTCTGCATGTGTTTATTTATTCATTTGTGTTCATTACAAAGTGCACTGCAAAACTGACCTTCTTTTCTTCTTTCTTCCTTCCCTTCCTCCCTCCCTTTCTTCCTTCTTTTCTTTTTGTACTAGGAATTAAACCCAGGGGCATTCTACCTCTGAGCTACAGCTACAGCCATTTATATATATATTTTTTGTTTTGAAACAGTATCTCATTAGGTGCTGAGAGTCTTGTTTCATTGCTCTGGGTGTAGCTCAGCAACCTGAGATACTCCTGTCTCAGCTTCCCAAGTACTGTGATTACAGATGTGCATCACTACACCCAGCTTGCAAAAGATTTCCTAAAAGGTACAGAAGACAGTGTTTTCCATTCTGGACTTTGCTTATGCTCAGCCTTTGTTCTTCTCACTGTTTCTGACCCGTCAAAGGGTTTGTCTCTTGAAGGGATGACTGCAACATACTTGACAGTTCTTGAAGGACAGTATTGGCTCCAGAAGGAACAGTTTGCATTTAATCTAACAGGTTCAAGGTTACTTTGGGTAGGAAGCACCTCCATTTGTCAGAGAAGGGGAAAGGTTTGTTGTTGGAGGAATGAACGTACAGGGAGAGACATTTCATAGCCTGACAGTTGTTCTCAACTCCTCTTCTCCCTTTCTATAAACTATGAAGCCTCCCATAGAAATCAGGAATCTAATCACAATGGCAGGCTCCACTCAGCGGAGGTAGCTTTAATTGGGAAATCCACTTAATCAGGCCATCTCCCAGGGAACTGATTTAAGCCCAATGATACACAATAGCTATGATTGCCGCTTTGAAGGAGGTGGTAATTCTCCTTAATTGAGCACTTTAGGTGACTTAGTGCTGCTTGAGGCTAGGTGTGTTTGAACTTGTGTATGTGCTTGTGGCCTCTGTGATTTGGTTTGCTTTCTTCCACTGTATGGTGTGCAGGATCAATTCACAGCACACCTGCCTGTATCAGCTCAGTGTTGGCCTGGGTTCCATCTCCTTTCACAAGACAAAAGGGGCATAGGCTCCTTGGCAAAGTAGTGCCACACTTCTTCCAGCAACTTGAGACTTGGGTACTCACTTCAGTGTGCAATAGTGGGCTACTTAGCATTTCCTCTGTAACTGGTTTCAGAGGAATTTGTTCAGGTAGCAGAAGAGATCTCCATTCCACCCTGCGCTTTGATTCATGCTACTCCAGAGTCCTGAGTGGCATTCTTTCTGGGACCTATGTAAAATCCTATAGGTTGACCTAAATCTTGTGGGGTTGAGTAGCATTTGAGAAGGACCAATTGCAGGGCCATTGTAAGTGTAGCAAATTCTTTTTTTGAGTAAGAAATGGAAAATGAAAGTGAGGGAACAGGATGGTGGTTGTCAACATTGGTCGAGTTTTTCTTGAGTCTCTTGTTTTCCTCTCCGGAGCTGTATATGCACCTATCAGAGTCCCCTCTTCATGTCATGTGCCACTTTTAATTTGTTGTTTAGCCCTTCAGTCAGTCACACATTTATTAATTCCTTGTTATCCCATGCCCACTCTAATCCTTCTCTTCTTTCTTTCGTTAAGGGTCAACATTATAACATGTTTGTTGTGTAAACTTTTATTGTGTGTCTTCCTGAAAAACATATGTTGTTTTATGTGCAGATAACATTAAAAAAAGATTGTTTATTTTTCTTTCATAGGAAAGAAGTACGAATGTGACCTGAGCATGTCATTAAGAGCTCCTTATTGGGATGCTGAGAAACATGCTCTGTTGATGTGTCCTGGAGGAAGTGGAAAAAGGTTTGGTGATAGGGCAGAGGTTCTTCTACAAATCTCTTCTTTCTCAGGGATTGACAGCCCAAAAGCCTCTAGTTACCACCACCAAACATAAAGCAGCAGTGAGAATTCCCTTACCTGTATTTGTGTGACAGTGTCTCTAGTTTGTAAGCTGTGGGGTAGAATTCCTTGGTCATAGACCACATGCAGACTCCTTTTGACTAAATTGTGTCGATTGCACTCTGGACTGGTGACATCAGTCAGTGAGCTCTTCATCAGTGCTGGAGGACGCCGCCAATCCACATCTCTGTTGATACTTCATGCTTCAGCTTTATTTTTTTGGTAGACTAATATGTATAAAGAAGTATATCACTGTTGTTTTTATCTATTTCTTTCTCCAATGGCTATCGATTTTGAACATCTCCTCATATTCTTGTTAACCCTTGGGTTTTCTCTTCTATAAATTGCTGAGCTGTATTCTTTGCTCTCTCTCTTTTTTTTTTTTTTTTGGTACTTTTCTGCCACTGAGTTACACTCCCAGCCCTTGTTATATTTTCTTTTGAGACGGCCTCACTGAGTTGCCTATGCTGGCCTCGCACTTGTGATCTTCCTGCCTTGGCCTCCAGAGTTACTGAGATTACAGGCACGAGTCACCGCATCTGACATGCTCACTTTATATTTGTTGTGGTTCTTGTTCTCTCCTTGATTTGAAGAACAGTATTGAGTTCAAATTTTTCTATTCACATTCTTCTTTTTAAATTGACACATTATAATTATACAACTAAGTGAGGTTCAGAGTACAGTTCAGAGTTCAGAGTACAGGTTCAGAGTTCAGAATACATATATGTACATAGCATTCTTTGTGTGTTACCCTCCAGGTCCCTTCCTGCTTCACTCCCCCTAGAGATAATATTTCATTAATACAGATAACTTCATGTATGAACAAAGAATTCTTCTTCATTCAATTATTGAATAGTTTCCATAATCAGATCTCCCCTTTCTCCTCCCCACATCCCTCCCCGGATCCACCAGTGTCTCTCCTCATTTGTCTGAAGTCCTCTTTGTTTCCCAGTTTCTCTTTAGCTTCCACATGTGATTAAAATATATGGTCTTTCACTTTCTTTTTTGGATTATGAAACAAGGTCTTGGTAGGTTGCTGAGAGTCTTGCTACATTGCTGAGGCTGTCCTAGAACCTGCAATCCTCCTGGCTCATCCTCCCAAGTACTGGGATTACAAGTGTGCACCACTACACCTGGCTTCATATTCTTTTAAAATGATTCTTAAGAAGTCCTTCCTGTCCCTAAATCACACCTTTCACATTTAGAGTCAACCCTTCAAGTTTTGGGGGGAGGCGCACTTTTATTTTCTCCATAAAACAAATCATCTTTTTTATCATATCATATATTTAGTTTTTTTTGTTGTTGTCTTTAAGGTTTTTTTTTTCCTGTACTGGGGATTGATCTCAGGGACATCCTACTTCTGATCTATACCTCAAGCCTTATTTTTTATTCTTTATTTTGAAACAGGGTCTCACTAAGTTGTGGAGTGCCTCACTAGGTAGCTGAGGCTGGCCGCGAACCCGGATCCTTCGGTCTTAGCCTCCCAAATGCTGGTATTACAAGTGTGCACGGCCATGCCTGGCTGTTTTTAAGTTTTTAATTGACAGAAAAATGACGGAATTATTGTATACAAAATGATATTTTGATATACCTACATATTATTGTCTTAGTTTGGTTTTGCTACAACACAACATGTGAGGCTGGGTAATTTATAAAAAAGTCTGTTTTGGATCATGGCTCTGGAGGTCCAAGAGCATGGCTCCAGCAGCTGCTTGACCTCCAGTGGGGACCTCAAGGCAAGTGGGTGTGTGCAAAGAGTGTGTGTGAAAGAGTGGAAAAGAGAGGTGCCAGACTCACTTAAGGCAAACTGCCTTCATGGTAGATACCCTCCTCCCTTGAGACCAAGCCTCAACATGAGATTGACAGAGACAAACTATATCCAAACCATGATAATGTGGAGTGGCTAAGTCCAGCTAATAAACATGTGCATTGTTTCAAGAAATTATTGTTTTTGTGGTAAGATACATGACAACACCATGTATCAAACAATCTGCCCTTTGCTCATTAAAGTATGGCTCCAGCCTCATCCATATATTAAGTTCACTCATATCTGTGCATGTGTCCTTAACTCTGTCCTACAATATTGGACAACATGTCACATTTTATGTCAGCACCATCTGGTTTTTCTTAATGTGGTTCTGAAATATGTTAATGTCAGGTGCATTAAGTTTCTTCTTTTCTCTTCTTTGAAGGATGACTTAGCTACATGTAGTCTTTTCTTCTTCTACATAAACTCTGGAGTATGGCCATCTAGTTCTTCAAATGATTCAAACTATAATTTTGAAGGGTTGCTACTAGATTTTTAGATTATTTTGAAGAAAACTTAATCTTTTAAATACTGTCAACCCTCCCGGGAGCCTCATCTATCTCTCCATCTATTCAGCTCATCTTCAGTATTGTTTGTTGGCATTTAAAAATTGTATCCATTCTGTTCTTGTGAGTTTGGTTTCAAGATAGTCTGTAATTTTTATTGCTGCTACAAATATCATCCTGTTTGTATTCTATATTCTAAATAGTTATTGCTGATATAGAGCAATGCTGTTGGTTTCTGTAGCTTAGTTGACTGCATATCTGACAGCTAGGATGAACTCTCATTAATTTTAATAGTTTGTTGAGAGTCTTGGTGCTTCGATGTTCACAACATCTACATATCATAGAATTTAATCTATCTCTGCAATCCATATTCTCTCTCTCTCTCTACTGTGTTACTGGGAATTGAACCCAGGGGTATCCTACAACCCTGGCCCTTTTTATTTTAAAACAGGATCTCACTAACTTACCACATGCTGTCCTTGAACTTGCTATCCTCCTGCTTTAGCCCACCAAGTGCTGGGAATACAGGGCTGCACCACCATGCCTGACTTCTTTTTTGTTTTCTAATAATTTCTACTTCCTAGTACTAGACTGAATAATACTAGAATAGTATTAGTAAATATCTTTGCTCTCTTTCTTTCAGGAAAAGAAAAGTTTCTCATTTGTGTAATAGTTTGTTTCTTTATATTTTAGCCTTTAATTTTAATTATATTTTGAGTGTTTCCTGTTTTCCTTTCTTATATAAGAGGATTTTAAAATATCATATTCAATTAGAATTTTATTCAGCTCTTTTTATTTTGCTTAAGATAAGAATGTATTCCTCCTCCTACCTGTCCCCCCTCCCGCTGTAATGTGGTATTATAATGATCTATCTTACCTTTGAGAACTTATAGCCCTGAGATATCTTGTCTTATTCATGATCTATTGTGATTCTCCAAGGTAACACAAAAATTGCCCCTTGATGCAGTACCACTGAAAATCAGGCCTATAAAAAGTAGTCTTTAGTTAATTTAAATCCTTTATTTTATCCTTGTTATGGTTTAGATTTAGAATATCCCCCTAGACCTCATGGCAACAAGGCAGCTATGTTGGAGGTGGGGCTTGGTTGTTGAGGAGGGTCCTTGGGGATGTGGCCTTGGATATTATATATGGTTCTTTCTTCCCTTGCTCTCCTCTCTGCTTCTGGCCTCAATTATATGAGAACAGAATCCCTCCCTCTACCTGTTTTTACTCTCTGTCTCCTCCTCCTCCTCCTCCTCCTCTTCTTCTTCTTCTTCTTCTTCTTCTTCTTCTTCTTCTTCTTCTTCATTTCTCTCTCTCTCTGTCTCTCCTGTCTTCTCTCTTTCTCTCTCCTTCTTAGCAGTAGGTCCTGAGCTCTTCAGGCTTAACAAAAACGGAGTCCCTGAAATCTCCAGAACTATTAGCAGATCAGTCTTCCTTGCTCTATGTTGTGGTTGTCAGGTATTTTGAAGT
Organism: Graphiurus murinus; assembly: GCA_004027655.1. Taxonomy (NCBI): domain Eukaryota; kingdom Metazoa; phylum Chordata; class Mammalia; order Rodentia; family Gliridae; genus Graphiurus; species Graphiurus murinus. The sequence goes on from PVLC010002598.1 coordinate 38,433, forward strand.
ATAGCAGTGAGAATGCTGACTGAAACAACCCTCTACTTTTCTCCATATGATGTCATGTTTGCTTTTATAAACTGCCTTTTATTGTTTTTTGAAGTACTAGAACTGGTTTTTAGTTATTTTATTTTACCATTCTTAAATATTAGGAATTTGGAAAATTTAAAGAAGAAGGGAGAGGAAAATTAACTTAAACTGTTATGTGCTAACCTGAGGCCTTAGCCCTAGCATAAATAATGCCATGTTGCTATCCTAGGTGACCCAGCTCATCACACATAACTGCTTGTTTGGCTTCTGTAATTTCTGCTTGATTTGCACCTGCAGGAACAGCCCATTAAGAACTTTCCATCCTTGTCACAACCAGATGTATATAATAGAAGGATCCATCTTTGTCACAACCAGGATATGTGTGTAATAGAAGGGATTGGCGTGTTGTATTGAGCCCCTGCACAATACTGTTTTGCATTTTTTGAACATTATGCTTGGCTACTACCTCTGCTATGCTACCCTGCTGTGAGAACCTAAACTTTTCACCCTGAGAATGTGGTTTATCTATATAAAAGTAGCCCCAAACATGCATATGGCACTGCACTAGGGTTCAGTCCCCAGTGTAATCCCTTTCAGGTAACAAAGACTTTCTTTTGGCTATTTTTGGGTCTGAGTGGTCTTCCCCAGTGGTCCTACCTCATAACAAAACTGTTATGGGACAAATCATATTACCATTTTAACTCAAGTAAGTATAGCAATGGGATGCTTTTGACCTACATTCAGATATAAGGGGAGCAGCTGGGGACTAATACTGGCTGCACCAGTGCACCCTCCATCATCAGCACTGTCAGGAAGGGATTGTTTGCTAAAGTCTGCAAAAGCCATGGTTATCACTTTGGTGTTTGTGGCATAATGTAAGCAGTGGAAGTCTGGCCAGTTATAGTTCCAGGTGGCTAGAAAGGGTTTGGGCTCAGCTTCAAGGTATATATCTCTCAAGTACTTTAGTGGGAAATAAAAGAGACATGGACCAGCTGGTGAGGCCTAGAGTGAGCCCAGGCCAGAATATTTTGAACTATCTACTAATGAGGTAGAATATTATGAAATCCTTTCTTTTATTTGGCTCAGTGGCTCAACCAGCTCCATTAAAACATGTCAAGCATCTTTCATTCTTTGATGTTCTCTCCAGAGAATGGACAATAATTCTCTGGGTCTAAATATGGTCTATATATTTTTCTTTGGGGGAGTTTTGCCTATGGTCTTATTTTTTATTGCATATGTTTTTATTATTTTAAAGATTTATTTATGCATATTGATTATACAAAATGATGAGTTTCATTGTAGCATATTTGTACATACATATGACATAATTTGGCCGATACTATTTCCCAACATACTCTCCTCCATCCTCCTGATCCCCCTTCTCTATCCTAAGATTTTCTACCTTTTTGTGTGTGTGTGTGTTACTGGGGATTGAACTCAGGTGTATTCTACCTCCCAGCTACACCCTCAGCCCTAATTTTATTCTTTATTTTGAAACAGGGTCTCACTAAGTTGCGGAATGCCTCACTAGGTAGCTGAGGCTGGCCGCGAACCCCCCGGATCCTCCAGTCTCAGCCTCCCAAATGCTGGGATTACAAGCATGCGCCATCATGCCTGGATGATTTTCTACTTTCATGACATTACTTTTCCTCTCCAGCTTCCACTTATGAAATAAAATATACAATACTTGTCTTTCTGTGTCTGGTTTATTTCCTTAACATAATGGTCTCCAGTTTCATTCATTTTCTTACAAGTAACATGATTTCATTTTTCTTTATGGCTGAATAAAATTCCATTGTGTATATATAACACATTTTTAATATGTTCATCTGTTGATGGACATCTAGGCTGATTCCATCACTTGGCTATTATGAAATGTACTGCTATAAACATGGGTATGCATGTATTTATATAGTATGCTGAATTTAATTCTTTTGGATGAATACTGAGGAATTGTGTATTTGTCTCATGCATATCTCAGTTTTTAGATTTTGGAGGAGCCTCTATATTGATTTCCATTAATGGCTGTATTAATTTACATTTGCACCAACAGTGTGTAAGAGGGTCTTTCCCCCTACATCCTTACTGGAATTTATTGTTGTTTGGATTCTTGATAATTGCCATTCTTACTGAAGTGAGATGAATCTTAGTATAGTTTTGATTTGATTTCACACACAAAGCTTTTGCTGGTTATTTTCCATAATCCCTGCAGATTTGTTCTGTTTATCTCCCTGCCCTCCTTTGTATACTGAAAAGAGGCTGACTTCTTAGACTTTACCACTCACTCAAGTTCCTGGCCTTATGGCTTCTAGTTGGCTTCAACTTGAAGTCTAGTTGCATAGTATTCCACAGTACCACCTTTGCTCACAGTGGTGTCAGCAGAGGCTGTGTATCTATAGCCACCATTCCTATGGGTGTTTTTTTTCCCTATGGCCACAGCCCTCACTGGTTTCTGGATACATCATTCATTTCTGCTGTCCCTTCTGGCTAATTAATGATAACACCAACTCTTACTTGTTTCCCTCAGTCTGAGGGCAAGCCTGTACCCTTTCTTTTTTTTTTTTTTTTGTGGTACTGGGGATTGAACTCAGGGGCATTCTACCTCCGAGCTATACCCCCAGCCCTATTTTTTATTCTTTATTTTGAAACCGAGTCTCACTTAGTTGCGGAGTGCCTCACTAGGTAGCTGAGGCTGGCCGCGAACCCGGATCCTCTGGTCTCAGCCTCCCGAATGCTGGGATTATAAGCATGTGCCACCATGCCCGGCTAAGTCTGTACCCTTTCAATAAACTCTCTTTAGTTCCTTGGATATGCCATGTGTTTCAGGTTAGGATCCTAGTCAAGAAACTTGTTACAAGGACCAATCATATCTCATATATTGGCATGATTTGGAACTTTGGTTACACTATATACTTCAGAGAAGACCTTCATACTCTTTGGAACCAAGTTACAGCTTATTTAGTTTTGATGCATCCCAGAAATGAGTGTTGCAATTTAAAGATGACAGTGGGCATGGGATACAATGGGTTCCTATGAGAAAGTGCAGAAGCACCACTTATAATTCTGTCTGTAGTGTGCTGGTCCCTTGGCCACTGCTGAGTACTTGAGATAGACTGTAAGCCACAGGTAGAATCTCCTGGATATCATTCTGCTTCTTTAGAATTTTATTTGAAACAATATAAGGCTCCCTAGTGGGTTTTCTTTCTCTCATCTTAATTTCCGACTTAAAAATAAGATGACTTTGAGTCAGGCATGACATATGCACTCTTAATAGTCTCATTGATGACATTAAGCAGAGACTTGCCCATGGCCCTACTTAACTCCAAGTACTGGGCATTGGACAAAGTTCTTTCTCCTTCAATTCTACAATTCCCTGCCTTGATTTTATTTCACTCTTTTTCTCTCTCCCAGAAGCAACTTATAACATCAGGGACTGCACATGAGTTAAAGTAGATTTCAGAAGATATATTGGATTTTACTTTCATAATATTCTAGCTTTGAATCATGCTTATTACATATTGATCCACCTAAATCCTAATATAAAGGAAAAATATTATGTTAGATATTCTGTTTGCACCTCCACATCTATTTTCTATGTTGTTCAAGGACAGTGACCTTTATAGTGAGGACTGCTGGACTTCCTTGTTGCACTGTGGCACAAATATGGTTTCTGGTTGGGTTGAGGCAATATGAGGCTTGAGCAGAGGCCAGAGCCTTGACAAAGAGTGAAATCCATGGTCCCACTGGTGCCATCTCACCGGGGCCTCATGTTTATAGTGAATGAATCTCTCTACTTAAGACCACAGCCCCTGTTGGATGGTCAGTCTTCTCTTAAGGGAATATAACAATTCTGGTAATGCTCCTTCACCTGTTCCTTTGAGATTAGGAATGACAACAGACCTGCACTGTGCCTAACCTTGAACCTGCCTCACTGTTCAAGTTTGAGGCCTTCAGAAAAAATGCCCTTCTTAGTCTTTTTTGACTGTGACTTCAGTTCTTGCCATGATTCTCAGGTGAGAAAGTTTTACTATCTGCCTAAATCTGAAAAAAAGTCAATTAAAGAATTAAAGAATAGAATACAGATTCCGGCATTACCATTGGCTTTTGAAAATAAGATTGAAGTCTAGTTGACCTTAAAGAAAGAATTCCATTGGAAGGAAAAGGGCACAAGTCCCACCTGGGTACCAATGGCCTTTGTGTGGTACCCTAGTTGGCTTCGGAAACATCTGCTGTCCAGTTTTTTTTTTTAAAGGCTCAGCCATTCATATATGAGAGAAAACTTATGATTCTTGATTTTCTGAGACTGGCTGAACTCATTTAGCATTATATCCCCTAGTTCCATCCATTTTCCTGCAAACGACATAATTTCATTCTTCTCTATGGCTGAGTAAAAGTCCATTGGGTATATATACCACAATTTTGTTATCCATTCATCTGTTGATGGAGACCTAGGCTGGCTCCATAATTTGGCTATTGTGCATTGTGCTGCTAAAAATATAGAGATGTGTGTCTCACTATACTATTCTAACTTCAATTCCTTTGGAGAAGTAGTGAGTAGTTCTAGGGCTGGGTCATTAGGTGGTTCCTAAAAGCTAGAACAAAAACTGAAAGCTAAATGGACTTTATTCAAATGAAGAGAGAAAACAATAAAACAGTGGAAGGGGACTGGGGGATGGAGATGGAGAGGGGGGAAATGAAGATTGAGGAAGAGAACAGTTCAAATAAGATTATATCCATATAAGGCTTCACTACCAATCTCACTAAGGTATATGTGGAGTAAAGAAGAGAGAGGGTATGAGTATATGGAAGGAAATATATCAAGTGATATGTGCATGTATGTTTGTATTACTTTGAGTCTCACTATGATGTATAATTACATTGTACCAAATGTATGTGTGTGTGTCTGTACATATATATATGTATGCGCCTCGGCAACCACCAGTGAGCTCAGCTGATGATTCAGATGTCTTTTAGGTAGTTACCTATAAAGTTGACACCCAGTCTTACCCATAGGAAAATAGTTCCAAGACTGTTTTGATGATAATCATTTCCCCTTGTTCCCCTAACACTCTCCAATATTCTAGTTATAATGTCAGCAAAAGAAAAGATCTATTTATCTTTGACTTAGCAAAATTACCAATCTTTCATGATCCATAGCTGCATACATAATTGTAAACTACAAAAGCAATGTGATTTGAATTGATGATTTCAGAGCACAGCTCAAGAGTGGCAACATTTGTTGTTCAAGAGACCACACAGAACCTGGAACAGATGTGAAGTAGAAAATGCTACTGTGGCTTTCATTGATGCTGTGATTAAAGGTGATAATGTGTCCTTTGAAAGATCTGAAGTGAGGAATAATGTTGTTATAAAAATTATCGTTGAAAGAATATATTTATAGCAGGCATGGTTGCTGTAATCCCAGCACTTGGGAGGCTGAGATAGGAGATTCACAGGCTTAGCAACATAGTAAGATTCTCGGCAACTTAATGAGAAACCATCTCAAAATAAAAAATAAAAAGGGCTGGGGTGGAAGCTCAGGGTAGAAGGCCTTTGAGTTCAATCCCCAGTAGAAGAAAGAAAGAAAGATAGTTCTCAAGATGAGCTCCAGCTCATCCTTCTGATTAAGTTGTTCTCCTGTGTAGATAAAACTGTTCTGGTATATCCCATGATGAAGAGCAGCAAACTCAAGTCCATTTCCCCTGTAGTTTTCCACTTCACCCACTCAGGTGGGCATGATGTCATCTCAACTAGCTTCCTGCAGAAATATCTGCGATGGGATATACCAGTGGTTCCAGCATATACCAATGTATCCTGCTGGAATTTCTCCCCTTCTCTCCAATGGATTGTTTAAGACCTGCATTACGTGATGAGGTAGGTAACACATCCCTTCCCCGTGGAGAAAATGCCACACTCTCTGATAGGTGGATACTCTGAGAAGTCTCTCATGATTTGTCCTTGATAGACCTCTGCTTTTATGGATTGAGGAACAAAAAGGGTGGGAAAGTGTGACTGCAGCAATGGACAGACCTGGAAGGTGTACTCGACCATGTGTTTTTGGCATTTTTAATGAAATTTGGGTACTTGCTACATCCTAATTCTGAATTTTTAACCATAGTGCTAATTCAGGCATTAAAAGAATGCATGATATAATTTTAAATAGCCTTTAATGTGAAATAGATCAATAAAGCTAGCTGAGTGTTTGGTAGATCTCACAGCTTATCTTTCTACTTCAAAGAAGCACAGTATCTGAACCATGTCAGACAAGTTGGAACTCCTGTAATCCTTTCAAAGACTCAACATAAATATCCTTTGGTAGTTGTTATCATTTTATCATTCTTATCAGCAGTATCCTACTAAGTTACAACCTACCTCTTTCAGGTTACCTCAAATTCCCTTTTAAATATAGGAATATTTCTGTATTCTTGCATTGAAAATTTCCTTTTCAATGTAAGAATATTCTAGTGGTAGACTCTATTCCAGTCTACCACTCTTGTAAATGTTAAGGTAGCTGCTATTTAGCTGATCTCAGGAACCTGCCTTCTTCCTTCATCCCTCTTCTTTTTCTCCTTTTCCTTCTCTCCCTCTTTTCTTTCCTTATTCCTTTACACCTTCCTCTTTTCTTTAATTACTCTTAAATTTTTGAGTAATGAGTGTGTAGTCACCTGTGCTAATGTGTTATATAATTTTAGGGGCTGGATAAGCCTTGTATCTTTTATTTTACAAATGACTTGAGATTTATGAGCAAATACTCATGCTTCCACCTAAGAAGGATCTTCTTAGACATAGACCCTTGCTTGAAAATTGTAAAGCACTTTGTCAGTTTCTGAGAAGGTTTCTAAAGATTTGTTATATATTAGGGGAAGAAAAAACAATAATATTTAGACAACAAAAAGAGGGAAGTAGAGAGGGATAATGTGAATCTAAGTTCTGTCTAAGAGAGTTTCAGAGTGAAGAGATGAATGGTGTTTTATATTTTGGGGGATGGGGATGATTTGATGGCCTTGGTTGGACTCATTTGAATATTTGACATGTTTAACTTCTTGAATTGCATGAGATAGGTCATTGGAAGTGGTGGTGGAGAGGCTGATTTAGATGTACAGTGAAATGCTCATACAAGTTACCAATGTGAGCCAAATAACATTATGATCAAACTGTTTAAAGACAGACAAAGAGAGATGGGAAGAAAGCAGGGAAAGTTTTACATAATCAGTTGTAGGGGCCCAGAGGGAGAACAGGCTGGTGGTGATGGCATGATCCCACTCAGCCGCAGGTGCGTGCATATCTTGTGCATGTGCACTGCATGTAGTTATATGCAATGATTAAGAAAAGAGTAACACACGTGTGAAATGACTAAGCAAAGTGTAATTAATGTGCATGCTCATGTCACACTGACTTGGACATGCACCCTTTTGCCTAGAATACTATATAAAGGATGGTTTGCTAAATAAAGTTGCCATTTGCTATTTGTTCTCCTTCAGGTGATGGCTCCATGTGCTTTCTTCATCCTGGGGATTTCACCACCTACAATCACAGCTGGCCCCTGATTGGGCCCCTGACAATTGGCATAGTCAGTAGGATTCAGTGAATGCCCCTAGCACCCCTCTAGAGGAGCAGTGACTGGAGGAACAATTCAGGGTGGAGGAGATGTGACCCCTGGCTTCCCCGTGGTTCCCAGTAGTGGAGCATCTGACTCTGTAGGTCCTGCCAGAACACTGGGAAAATATACATTCCCATCTGGAATGAAGTAAGGTATATCCCCAGCTGGATTGGGATGAGGTACATCTCCTTCCAGATGAAGCGTAGAAGGCTCTAAAAGTGTTAGAGCCACACATTCCAGTGGCACATATCCACAGCTCCATGGCGGGCCAGGTGGAATATCCTGGCTGTAGCAGCAGAGGCATGAACTCTAGGGGTCTGAAGGATGGCTCAGTCCAGGGTACCTGGTTATCAGGGGAACCATCTACTGCATGTGGAACTGACCTTTTATTTGTCCTCCCCACATTGTGCAATGCATCCTGGCACTAATCAATGGTTTGACGTGCCCTGGTTATTTGGGGGAATTGGATGTTTGCCTTCTAAGAATTGTAAAGCATATATATCCCCCATAGCTGAGTATATTCTGGGGGTGGACGTATTACAGGGATTGGCTATGCAGAAACTATTGGAGAATTCTAGCTGTGGGTGTGTGTGGTAAAGACTATTACTAGAGGACATCCCCATCACGCTCCCTTACAACTCCCCCAATCCACAAGGATCATGAATGTACAACTCTACAAGTTACCAGAGGGGGGTCATGAGGAAATTGGATAAAGATACTGAAGCTAGAAGAGGCAAGTATTATTCACCCTACTCATAGTCCATCCAACTCTCCCATGTGGCCCGTATGAAAGCTTGATGGTTCTTGGCACATGATAGTGAACTATCTGGAGCTAAATAAAATGACACTGCACTTGCATGTAATGGTAACCAACATTTCAGAATTGATTGATCACTTGTCACATGACCTGGATCAGTCCCATTTCTTTGTAGCCTCTTGCTGGAAGCCTAAGGTGTGTCATGGTTGGGTGACACAGGATATAGTCCCCTGGTGGAAGCCATGGGTAGCACAGGATTTGGATTCTTGGCAGAAGCCTGAGGCTATATGGTTGTACCATTGTGTTGATGATGTTTTGCTAACCTCTGATTTTCTTACAGAGTTAGAAGCAGCTGCTTGCTATCTCCGAGTTGGGGACTCAAGGCATGGGGGTCAGCTGTCAATGAAGACAAGACCAGAGAACACTGGGAATTCTGTCAAATTCTTGAGAGTTGTCTGCTCAGGTAAGACCAAGGTGATACCTGAAGCAGTGATAGACCAGGAATGATCAAACAGTTACAGACATATCTGGGTCATTTGGTGGGCTTTGGTCAGAAAGGGGCAGGAACTATGTGTGCTGCTCTATTAGCTTGCAAACCCATTACAGCTACTGGGTAGGTGATGGTGTGGACTACCTAATGTATTGGAAGTTGGTTAAAGTACTGGATTCAAATGCTCTGGACAAGAATAGCTCAAACATTCACTCTGACAAAGTGAGGTGCATACTTAGAGCAATAAGCATGGTTTTGTAGTAGCTCTTTGTCTGAACAGTTATATATTTTATTGGGGTCAGTACAGTTTCAAGCCACAGTCCCCTCAGATCCCATGGAAGTGGAATGGGAGATACCCAAGTCCCTATAAGGAAGGCAAAGCCCAACACCCATAGAAATGCAGCATACCTAGGGAAGTGGGAGGTGCCCCAGGTCCCTACAGGGAAGGGAGAACCCACAGAAGTGGGAGAAGTGTCACCTGCATTGTCTCAGAAGGGAAGCAATTATCTATAATGGTCTCTTTTTCTGCCTTATCTTACCATCCAGGTTAATGGCAAGGAATAGCCTGCTTTCCTGGGCACACATCTTTGCAAGACTGCACAACATCTTCCATTGCTGGGTTTTGCACTGAACTACTAATGTAGATAGCTGAAGGTCTCCCATGGTGAATCGTTCCCCCCACTGCAGACAACTGGACTACCTTATGAACCTGAAACCACAGCAGCCCAGAATGGGATGAATGATGCCCTGTAGTAGAGGACTTGTTGCTCCAAAACCATAATAATGCCTTCACCTTCATTGAGCTATGCTATGGAAAATGGGTTGGTTACTAGGCGAACATGTAGACCTTGTAAGCATAGCACTTTTTTTTTTTTGTATAGAACAGGTAAACCAGTCTGTGACAAATTGAATTGTTGGATGATTGCCCCAAGAACTATGTTAGCCTTGTTTATTCCAGGGGGTGGAATTATAGATGTAGAGCTACAAGTGGAAACCTTTGACCAACAAGTTGCAAAAGGTTTAAATATGTCCAAGCAGGCTGTTTCCTTTTTAATGGATGAAACCACCCAGATGCAGAAGGTGGTTTTGCAGGATACTGTGATGTTAGATATGCTCACTGCTGCTCGGGGTGAAATGTGTGTGTGTGTGTGTGTGTGTGTGTGTGTGTGTGTGTGTGTGTTTTGTCATGTAGCAGATTGAGTGTATTCCAGACCACCAGCAGCAGGTACTGTAAGCATTAAAGGAAATGGATGTGGAGGAACAGGCTATTTAGGCTTTATAGGAGGGCCTACTTATGACCTGGTGAACTCAATGGGCTCCTCTTGGAGATGGGCATTGACTATCCTTGCCTGTGTGCCTGGAGGAATAGTTACCTGTTGCACCCATTATTGCTGTTGTGGTCTTTGGGCCCAACGTAATGCTCTCTTGGTCAGGTTGTACATCACCACCCTGTAGTGGTAGGAGTGTGGGGGTCCAGAGAGAGTACAGGCTGGAGGTGAGGGTACATCCCATGCAGTCACAGGTGTGCGTGTATCTCATGCATGCGCACTGCATATAGTTATGCACAGTGATTATAAAAGTGCAAAAGTGCAACACACATGTGCACATAACACTGATGTGGATGTATGCCGTTTTGTAAGGAATCCTATATAAAGGACAGGTTTGCTAAATAAAGTTGATGTTTGTTCTCCTCTGGGTGGCAGCTCTGTCTGCTTTCTTCATCCTGGGGAATCTCACTACCTGCAACCACAGTTGGCCCCTGACAGAGCCCCTGACATCAGTGACATCTAAACTTGAGTCTTTTGTTAAGCTTAGATCTGGAGAAATAGAGGTGATAAAAGAGAGGAAGGAAGACAGTTTCCACATAAATGAGAAAATACAAGCCAGCTATACTTATTGATGTTGTTTGGTTCTAGTTTGATGAAATTAACCTGATGCATGGCCCCAAATGGTGTTATTTTTAGTGGGAAGTCAGAAAGGAAATCGTCCAGGAAATCTGTATGATGAGATCATTAAACATTTCAGTGAAAGATATTTTTGCAATTAATTTCATCTGCAACAGGCATGCTTATGAATCGCTATATTTGTTGGGATGTTGTGAAAAGGTCAGAACTAATTATATATTTGTTATGATGAGCTTAAAATTCTTGCTGTCAGTTGTTACTTTGGTTCCCTGGAGATAACGTAGACTCAATTCTATCCCTACATTGGAGTTTTGAGTGTCATTTTTAAAAGCTTTAATGAAAATGTTTCTTTCATTGCTGTAATTTCGTTTATTATGCTTAATGCCACCAAATTGCTTTGAAATCTTGGTATGACTTTATTAAAAATAGTCTTATTTTAATTTGCTGCTCTAGGTGCAGAATTCATCATGCAAGACAAGGAAAAGCAACCTCCCTCTCAGAGATATTCTGGAAGTAGCTTAATGACAGATCTACAAGTCCTGGAGACATTATGAACACACTTAAAATTCCCTCTGATGTTGGTTCCTTGAAAATATTTATCTCATATATAGTGATGTTTTCTTTTCCTGAAATGACTATATTTTTCTGGTCCCTTACTGAATAATTTACTAGCATGTGCTTATTGTGGGCAGATGGAGATGCAAACCTGATGAAAACTCAATGGCATTCATAACAATGGTCTATAAAAATAGAGTATCTCAATAAAAATTCCCCTTTGAAATTTGACCTATTTGATTCTGATATGCTCACAAGTAAGGCCTCTGTCTTCTTCAAGGTTAGAGGCTGGTGTCTATGTGGCATATGCTCAGGAGGTTGTCCATCCATCATCCAGTGTTTGTTTATTATCCACCATATGCAAGTGGATGAACAACTTGTACAGAGTGATTGAAATTTAAAAGAAACATTCAGATTCACCTATCTAGGAACTTATAATTAGTTCTGAGTTCACAATATAGTGCTCTTCTGTGAGATGGTTGGAGAAATAGTGAGGCTCCTTTGAGTACAAGAAGGACTTGGATGGCTTGCCTTAGGAATGGGAATTGTTCAAAGGCAAAATTCAAATCAGTGATACAAGTAGTCTTCAGGCTACTTGGTGGAGAGCCAGTATCATTAAATAATATGGGTTAGAAATGATCTTTTACTATTCAAGTGCCTTGGAAATGCATTGCCAAGCTTGAACATTGCTTCCAGGAAACATTGATAGCTATCCTTTCATCCATTTTATTAAGAGATGGTGGGAGATGCCTAGTTATTCTGTGAATAATTCTTTAAAAATGGAAATAATCTTGCATTGAAACAAAAAGATAAGCTTGCACAGTGTCTTTGTTGAGAACCCAGGCTCTAGACTCCAACAGACTGAAGTTAGAACCTTGCTTTTTTTTTGACTCACCGGCAGTCTGGTCTTGAAAGCTACTTCACCTCTTATCTTGCAGTTTCCTGTCCTGGAGTGGATATAATGCAGAGTGCCAACCTCATGGACATTTGAGATCCTGCAATCCCTGGACCAAGCCAAGATTTGGTGGGTGGTACTTGATTTCTGAAAGTCAAGAGGGAGTAAGATGTGGTTGTGATGATGTAAGTGGGGTTGTGTTGCAACATTTGCCATTTTATATATAAATGACCCTGGGTAAACTATCTGGCCTCTCTGAACCTCAGTCTTTAAATATAAAAATTAATATTTAACTTAGAATTGCTATGAGTATTATATAAGCAAATGTGAAGAAGATAGGAAGTACCTGGATTTAGCACTTTCTGGCTAAGTGATATAATTTTTAATGTTATCTGATGATGCAGCCTTGAGAAGTTATGGAGAGCAGATCCCAGATGAACCTAAGGCAATGAAATATATACCTATGTGTGGGTGTGTGAATTTATACATACACTGTGTGTGTCTGTGTGTTCCCTCATAATGTCCAAATAAAACATCAAAGTGTGATTCCTCCTGAATTATTCTGAATTTCTTTGATGGAAGGTGGGAAATCTCTGGTCTTCCACCAGCACCTTTGGACAGGCCTCCTATCTTATTATCAGTAGAGGTTTCAATATCATTGGTAAAACTCTGTGGTTGACAAGAAGAGGAAGGGGGAGGATTAATGAGAAACATTATCTTCTGACTTATTGTCAGAAGGAAAGGGGAAAGTTAGAGGATTTTGTGATTTCTGGCTGTTTATTTATAAAAGGAAAACACCACAGTATATGAGATAAATAAATAAATAAACACCACTGTTCAAGGCAAACTAGGATGCCTGGTTAGTCACCTGAACAATAAGGAAAAGGGATGGAAAATGGAATGGTGAGAAGAAGTATATAATTACAAACAAAGTAACACACCAGGTAACACCTGCTCACAGATCCATTTTGGAGTCTTGGTTTATTGAGTAGGCTGTCTAAAAATGAAGACATTTCTCTCAGTGGACATTTTGTAAGCAAAGTCTCTCTGACACACCTGGCAGCCTACATGTCTCAGGATTTCTAGATGTTAACCTGTCAGAATGGTTTAATGTTGGTCATTTCATGCCCAAGGCTTATGGGACTTTGAGTTACTACTTGTAAATATAGGATGTATGCCTCTACTCTAGTGTTTTATTGTTTCTATTTTGTGTTGCTTCTCTTCTTTACACTGCTATTTTTTGGAAATATAACCAGAAAAAGTTTTCCTTCATATTCAGGACTAAACCTTTGAAGTTCAGGTCTCCCTATTTATTACTTCTCCACCCCAGGGGGCACCTTTCCCAAGCATGTCATTACTTTTCTGGCAGAAGGACTTGCTTGCTCTATCCTGTGTAGTTCCAACACTCTTTTCCTTTGGATATCTTTGATCAGTTAATGCTCACCATCCTTCTATTGCTCTAGGCTGGAGAAGTCAGCTAATAAATAATTTTCATACTTAGATTATAAACCAGACTTATTTTAGCCAATGCTGCAGTTTGGCACCCAATTATTGACCTCTCTAATGTTGGAAAGAATCTGTTGGGCCAAACATTTTGGGACTAGTAGACTTTGCATTTCTTTAAAAACGACACTGCATGGATAGCTTCTATGTTACATTTTTCTGAGTATCTGAAATAGCAATCCCAGAAACATCTTGACTAAGATTTCATTTAGTCCTTTCAGGTAAAGAGAATGGTTCAATTAAAGCTGCAGTTGCTGAGATAGAGAAAGCAAATGCTGGTTACATTCACTTTACCTCCATCTAGCTTACTTTAACCTGCTTACTCCTTATTTCTGTATTCCTCCAACCTCTTCCAGTCTATAGGTAAAAAACTTGGAGTGCTGGATGTATCTTCACCCTCATGGAGTCAAGGAAGGTTGTGAATTGTCTCTCTTCCCTTTTCTTTTATAATAAACACAAGACTAAGAATTGAGCCTTGAAAGGAAAATAAATTCTAATTGTGAATATTAACCTTCAATCAACACTGGCCTTTATTTATCTCCCTCAGTATCTCACCTGAGCAAGCCTTCTTTTCTAACCTCAAGAACTTGCTGAAGGATAATACGCTAGATCTAGCTTTTAATTAACTTTGCCATTGATTTCTACATAATTCTGTGTGAGTCATTATTTCTTAATGAATGGGATGAAATTCTCAAAGATTAATGGCTATTCCGAGGGATTTTTCTGGACCAGTTTCCAGATTCTGGGCAGTTTCATCTCCTTCTCTTCTCTGAACTCATTCTTCACCTCAAAACATACAGACACACAGGAACACAGGCATATGTATGCACACCACATTTGCTTTCAGTATGAAAATATTGGGGAGAAAGATGATTATGTCTTATATTTAGTAGTTGACATTAGAAAAGTCATGTTCTGCAATTTCATTTACTTCAATATATTTTAAACAAAATTGCTCATTGAAAGCATTATATACCTTGAAGGAAATCTATTATGAAGTGGAGAGGAAAGAGGTTATTTGGGGCCTTAAAATAGCTATAAACTGGATTGACACACAATATATTTTAGATATTTGAAGTTGATATACTTCTTTCCTCACAAATTACTGTAATAGTAGGTGAAGAGATAAAAGTAATATTTTAAACAATGAAAGCAAAATTTAAAAATGAGAGAAACATTAGAAAATGTAAAGCAGAATGCTTTGGGTATAATTTTTGTTGGAGTGAATAAACTTTGCATTTCCTCCTCTAATTAATTATCATTCTAGACCATCTTTAGCTAATTGGATTCACCATATTTCTACCCACGAGTCTTTAATGTTAACATCCTAATGTGTTTTTTATGAGTCACTTTCTTCCACTTGTTGCCAGTACAAATTCTGATTGATTTGAAATCTGAGTATTAATTACACAATCATGCAAAATATTTGTTGAATATCTTTTATCACCACTTAAGGATCTTTTGTCTTTCTTTTCATGTCTGGAAAGATTTATGTACTTAAATCTTGGAGGGATCAGATTAAAATTGTTTATTTCCTCTAACATGGTCCTATTCTCTCTTATTTCAATTCCTTTGAATGTTGTTCCCTTAGCCAGGGACATTTACCTTCCCCATCTTGCGTTTCCATTTCACTTGATTATGCCTGATCATCCTGCAGCCCATAACCTGGCCATTTATTCCTGTAGGAGTCTTTTCTTGTCTGTCGCAGTCCTGGGTAGATACTTCTGCATGCTCTTGCAGTTCCTAACTTCCACCAAGGAAGTTGTGATTCTGTTCTGAGTAATAGACTTTTTCTTCCCTTCTTTATAATAAACTATGAAAAGACAGGGACTATGTTTGTCTTTATCACTATGGTATCCTGAGAACACAGAATGGTGCCCTAGAATGTGGTAGACACTTTTTTATTTTTGAATTGTATTTCACTTTTTAATATACTTTTACAGTACACTTCTTAATGTTCCGAATGCAATTTAAACTACTTATAAAATGAGATTTTAAGGACACAGAGATGAATGATTTCACTTTCTATATGTAATAACTATGGACTTGTGGAAACCAAAAGAAGTTATTTTTAAACTCAGCCCCAAATGACTATGTGTCTTAGGTAACAGATTTCTCAAAATACCAAACTCAATAGCTGACAAGACTCGGCATTGTGAATGAAGTAAGTAATGGGAAACAAACCAAAACACAAACTTGTTTTGAAAAAAAAGAAAACATATTGTTTTATTATTATTTAGAAAGCACACACAGCAATTTATTGGGGCAAAAGAGAAAATGCAAAATAAGTGCTCATACAAATTTATTTTAAAAGAACTGGTGTTACTTCTCAAGTCACATGTGTCTATGTGAGCTTTCAAAGCTTTGCATTTCTTATATCTGCATCCATACTCAGAGTTATGGATATAGATATATGGAAACACATCCCACATTCATCAGAAATCTTTTCTTCCAAAATTTGCCATGTTCATATCCTTTTTCTTCCTGGAAAGTTTTTATAGGCATTTTTTTTCTCGGATCATGCCACAGTCTCTTTTCTCTGAGTTCGTCTCTGGTGACAAGTAAGGATACTTGTGAAAGAAGATTTCCCCTTAGTTCTTGACTTTTTCTTTAATTTTTTCTGATTCTTGAGTGAGATTCCCAGTTCTTCCATGATGGCATTGAAAGAGAGACACTAGAGAACATGAAATAATAGAACATCAGTTTAATGAAGCTCTTCTCCATCATGTGTTGACCTGTCTCTTGCCTACAGTTTTCTGAATACAAGATATTGGTCTTAAGACAATTCTGTCATTAACTGGCCAGTTCCCATCACCTCCTCCTCCACCCACTGGCCACCCACCTCTTCTACTTAAGGAAACTAAGGCAGTAAGTTAGCTGTTCAAACTTTACAGTTTCATTCACAAATGTAGCAGCATCAAACTACCCAATTAGAGAAAACTTCAAGGCTCTCAAAATAGACAACTTACCTTTGCTGAGACACCAAAATAGAGTTAAATTAAGGCATTTCCCCCATTGAGATGATCCAAACATTGATAGGTTTATCAAGGCATACGGACACTTCAGTAATGCTATAGAAAATGAACAAACCTTCTCTACACCAAGGCTTTGTTTTTTTCTCCCATGAAACCTTACTTTGTTCCTAAAATAAAATCTAAGTCTTGATGACTTTCCTTTCTGATAAAAAAAAAGAAAAAAAACAATTTTAAATTGTATATTTTCTCAAAAAAAGACAGAGATTCTGGCAGCAGCAATGACGCAGCTGGAGTTGAAATGGAAAATAATGTGGTATTGAACTGTGTAGCAAAAATGATGGCATGAGACAAAAGAAAATGGAATTGTGGTTATGAAATGCTATACATATGCAGATGCATATATTTATATAGAGAGACATATATCTCCATTACAATTATATCTAGTCACATGCACAGTATATAAATGACCCAATAAAACATAATTTGCTGTCATTTCTTCTAGCCAAGATAAGATTATTGAATGATAAATTCCTGCTTGTAGGAATTTCTATAGAGTAGTTTTCTTTTTGATGAGGTTGCTCTTAAACCATGTTTTAGTGAGAGAAGCCTGCATAGAAATACAGAGACTGCACATTTTCACTTACAGAAGGTATCTAAAATAGTCACACTCATAGAAAAAGAGAGTACAGAAGGTATCTAAAATAGTCACACTCATAGAAAAAGAGAGTAGAATGGTCATGGGGAGGGTTGAAGGAGAGGAAATAGGGATAGTCAACACTCAATGGGTATAAAGTTGCAATTATGCAAAATGAATAAGTTCCAGAGATCTGTTGAACAACATTGTACCTACAGTTAACCACACTGTATTACATACTTGAAATTTGCAAAGAGGGTAGATCTCAAGTTGTAACTTCTTAATACAGTAAAAAGAAAGTCCCTTGAAACATCAAAGCCTTTGGTAAAGATTATGGAAGTACAAGCATTAATTGTTTTTTTGTTTTGTTTTGTTTTTTTACCATTTTAGTATACAACATGGCTATGGTTGAAAGTCAGATGCCACTTGGTAAGTTTGCTTGGTTGCCATTGTCTTCTTGAAAATATTGCTGTCCTTTTTTAAAGTTCTAAATGTCTAGTATGATCCTTGTATATCAATGTTCAGTATGTATTTTTTTAAATGTGTGCAAAATTTTGTTGAAAAAGGACTTGATATAGGTTAGATAAGTAATAGATTTTAATTTTTCTACTTGATTTCAGGTTTTATAAATGTATGAACTTAGGTTTTAGGCATATACTCTTGAGAAACTAGATATTTGCATAAGACTTTTTGTCTCTTTTAAGCATGTGTTTATAGAATTTGAATTTCACTTCCATTTTCCTATATTTCTAAAAAATGAAAATTTCCTTCCTTCCTTCCTTCTTCTCTTTCTTCTTTTCTTCCACTGGGGATTGAACCCAGGGGTGCTCCATCACTGAGCTCCACCCTCAATCCTTTTTATTTTTTATTTTGAGACTGGGCCTTACTAAGTTGCCAAAGCTTGCCTCGAACTTGAGATCCTCCTGTCTAGCCTTCCAAGTACTGGGATTACAGGCATATGCCACCATGTCTAGCATTAATTTTCTTTCAAATGCTAAATTGAGGCTTTAGTTGAGAGGTGTCATGTCACACAAAGAAAGCATCAATAGTGTTTTCTATGATTTATATACTTTAGAAAACGGTACAGCAAGTCAATCACAAGTGATATGGAATTACTTTTTAAATATTATGCCACGTAAACTTTATGTGTTGCTACTAAGATCAAATGAATATTTTAAAATATCATTGTGATAGTGTTGTGCTAGCATTTTGCAAACTTTTTTTCAGAAATTTATTTCAATGGAAGAATATTTTGGCAGAGGACATTCCTGACTTCAGGAAAATCATCAAAATGGAGGGAAAGTATAAAGAAAAAGAAGGAGTGCCAAAGAATTAAATGTAAACATTACAATAACCTTGTAAAGAAGTTATTATGCCCATTACATAGATGAGGAAATTTATTGTTGAAGTTACTAAGTAATTTGCCCAATAGAAAAAGACTGCACTTGAACTTAGTCCATTTGGACTGCCCGAATTCAATTAATTTCACTGGGAATAATCTATATCTTGATTATTAATGGTCCTCTTCCTCATCCTTTAATTCACTATACACAACTTTTAAAAATTGCTTTCCCATAGAATACATATATCTATATCTATATCTATCTATATCTATCTATCTATCTATCTATCTATCTATCTATCTATCTATATTGACTTTAGTCATCCTGTCTTATTTAAACTAACAGGAATTTAAATTTAGATACTTCATTTTATTTTACCTCAAAACAGCCAAAATGAATCTACAAATATGGCTTACATATGACACACAATGGGGAAAGGATTGGTTGAAACCTCCCATTTTGGATAGAGAGGTGGATGGTCTTAGATGTTATCCTGACAAATTGTTTCAGTTAATTTAAAAATAAAATCCTCTCTCGTAGTTTGGACTGACTTAAAATCAAATAAACATTTTATTATTTTTATTAACCCCAAATATTTATTCCTAGCTTCTAGATGAGAATGAATAGAAATATAGTTTTATAGGTAGTTTGGTTTCTCTGCCTTTAGTCACAATAATTTCCTTTTCATTCTTACTTTGTCTCTAACTGTCAAAAAGAAAATGGCAAGATATTGGGGCTGACCTTTCCGCTTCCAAGTTTATGCTGTAGTCACAAGGAAAGATGACCTTTAAGGTCCTTACCAACTGGAGCTCAAGTCAACCATATTCTCCTATCCATAGGAAATGAAATTGTGAATGTCATCTTTCAGCTCAGAGTGGCATCTCGTAGAGGGGACACAGGAGGGACTCATGACTACTAATTACTTTGCCTGTTATAATCTCAGAGTTATAGATATGCATAGTATATAGAGATTCTGAATCCGAATAAAAATCACAGTAACTTTCTAGAGCTTCTATTTCTGGACTTGGGTTTTTATGAACTTCCTTATATTCATAGAGCCATAGAAACATTTTTAAACAAGATATTTTAAATTTCTAGATTCCAATTTCATCAGAAAGCACCAAATAGAGTAACATTCAGCCTTTCTCTAAAAGTAGCATGATTAGAGGTAAAATATTCTCAGTAGTATCCTCTAGTGCTTTGCAGCCTAAAAATGCCCCCAACAGAATGGATCCTAAGTGTCTTATTAATCTCTCATGGAAGATGTCCACATTTTTAATGGATCTGTATGTGGCCATTAATTATAGTTTGGAATTAGTCTTGGCATCATAATACTGGAATTTAAATTTCAGCTATGCTGTGGAGTAATTGCGTTACATTAGGAAAGGTATTTATTTTCTTTTTTGACTCACTTTTCCCTCATCTATGAAATGGACAGTAGTAGAATCCTTTTTATAGAGTTATGAACATTCAGTGAGCTTCCTGGAGATAGTTGGTTACTTTGGGTGTGCCATGGAGTGGTTTATCTCGTACCAAACCATTTCCTCTCTTTCTCTTTCCCAGATGCCATGAGCTGAGCATCTTCCCCCCACCATGCCCTCCTGCCATGATACTCTGCCTCTCCTCAGCCCCAGAGCAATGAAGCTACTGACCATGGGCTTGATCCTCTGAAACTGTGAGTCAGATAAATCTTTTCACCTTTAAGTTGTTTGTATCAGGTATTATCAACAAAAACAGAGTAACATATCAAGGGAATAAATTTCTGAGAAATAATGGGATTATTATTACAATTATTATTATTATTATTAATTATTATTCTTGTTAGAGTGGTCAAATCACTGCCTTCATTCCACAGAGGCCATGTCTCAGTGGAATTTTTTTTTAACAAAAAGAACTAAGCATTCATATCATTAACATTTATTTAACTGTTCAGCAAACTGAGAATGTTCAACATGTTTAGATTTGGGAAACATTTTAAGAAATAGAGACAGAGGAATCCTATTCATGCATTTGCTACCTTGGGTCTTGGGAAAGTTTGGTCACTGATCTGCATGAAGGTTTCATTTCTATCTGAGAGTAAAATCTAGGGTCTAATCATCTCCTGCTAATTACATGAAGGTAGATGGAGGGAGGTCCTTTGGAATTGTGTGTGTACTATTGTTGTTGTGTGAGGTTCTCACATCCCAGAACTGAGTATTTGGACACTGTTGGCTCCAGTTTAATCTATTTTCTGAGTTCATTCTGAACCCATGGGCCGCTTTTCATGTAGCCATCCTTAGATTTTCAAAAAGTTGATCAGAGCGGTTTAATGTTAGTCACTATATTAGCTTCTGGAATAATGGTTATGTTGATTTGTGTATGGGAACTAATGAGGAAACTGATTGTCATCTGGATCTTTACTGAGAATCTTGGCATACCAGAAAGCTAGATACTGAAATATAACTTCATAGTGTGGTAACCAACCCTTTTTCCTACCTATGACCTCTGAACCCCCCTGTCCAGCCCATTTCCCTGTACCTTTTCCCCTTTTTGCTCCTACAACTGGGACATGGTACCAATAGATCCTAGAATTAAACTCTGTCTTCAGGAATGCATTCCCTAGATTTCTTTGTTCTTCTATATGAGCTCTCAAGCCACAAAAATATACCAGGATATGAGGTTACCTGATGACATGGGATACATAAAGATCTATATGGCTTATCTTTATTTCAGGTTTGCATTTAGAATTTTTTCTCCCATTACATAAATATATTATAGAATGGCATACACAATCTACACAATTTCTAATCTTTTCAAGAATTTCAAAGGTATTTTGCATGTCAGGTAGCTGCCCATGACTATGTAACCCGTAGTTTTGGTGGATAGGAGCATGTCAGTTCATTGTCTTCTAATATTAGTGATGATTTTGTGGAAGCTTTTGAGAAGTGGGCTTAACATTGAAGCAAAGTAACATTTTATTATTAACCCATGTGTCACCCTCCCCCAATTTTTCTTTTTTCTTTTTTTTTTTTGCAGTACTGGGGATTGAACTCAGGGGCATTCTACCTCCGAGCTATACCCCCAGCCCTATTTTTTATTCTTTATTTTGAAACCGAGTCTCACTAAGTTGCAGAGTGCCTCACTAGGTAGCTGAGGCTGGCCGCGAACCCGGATCCTCTGGTCTCAGCCTCCCGAATGCTGGGATTACAAGCGTGCACCACCACGCCCGGCTCCCCCAATTTTTCTGAATACCAATTTTTCCCACTTCTAAAGTTGTAGCAAGAGCTTTTAAAAACATTGCCCTCAGGATAGGGATGCTATGGAAAGAAAAAGAAATCACTTAGCTTTGAGTTCTTAAATAGACTTTTGTGGATCTATAAAAAAATACTGAAGTCTTTGAACCTGTTAATTACAGTAGCCAGGTGTTTGAAAGAAGGAAAATACATATGCTTTGAATTATAAAAGTTTGACATTAAATATCCATCATGGAGTCTTCAGAACCCAGCACAGAGGATTGAAGATGGTCTGTGAAGACAGAATTGTTTTGTGTCTATTCTCTAGGAGAAAAGTTCAACCACAAGTGTTGAGAGACTCTTGACCTGGATACTAGGAATACCTGAGAAGAGGCCCCTCACCTGTGCCTTCCAGCCTGTCAGGCGGCAAACTCCCATGGAGTGGGATAAGATAAATAGCTTTATAGGTATAGGGATATGAGAACACAGGGAAATTGTGTCCCCTTCACTGCTACAGGCTGTCAGAGAAGGAAGTCATTTGAACAAGGACATTCATCAGGGCCTGTAATTAGGCCAGTTCCAATTTTGTTCTATGAGTCTCCCATGGCCTCTGAAGGGTTCCTTGCCCCAGAAAGGACACAACAATGGCTGGTAGCATATAGAGAGAAGGATCCAAAGCAACCTGCCAGAACCTTAGGACCAGAGAGCAGAGATGTTTCTACAGTGAGGATAAGCTTCAGGTGGGCCTTTTGTATTCAAGGTAAGAAGTTGTCCTTCCTTAGAAGTGGTGGGAATGTGAGGGTTCACTTTAATGGAAGCCACTCACAGTTACTTTATTCTCTCTGGAGTCACTATCAGAGGCCAAGGTGGCTTGTCCCCTGGTCCTCTGGCTTCTTACACTGCAGGCCTGAGATGATACCATAGGTGCTGACTTTCCCTCATTTCTTGAAGAAGGCTTGGTCTCTCTGAGGCTTACTTAGGGTCCTAAAAATAAATTTCCAAGAGATTCTCTACAGGTCCCTTCTCCAACAGGGCCGGCCCTAACCTTGAGCTACATTGATCCTGATGTAGGGTTTTCATTGCTCACCATGGTTATGGCACTACATATAGAGTCCCTGAGGTTCTAGCTTGCATACACTGTAGTGGAAATATATTTTTCTCAAGCTATAAACTCAAACGTGCAAAAAATATTAGGTGATATCATTTAAAAAAATAACAGACCTCAACTTATCCTAGATGTTTTCTATCTGCTAATGGATTTTGTCAACTCAAGATAATTCACTTTTGATTTGAAATGCTTTATTTTGGTTAATGATTTAGCTACTGCAAGCCTCTACCCATCCATTTCTCCTCTTCTTTCCAAAGGCCATAGGAGTTTAGGGGAGGTGCATACAGGGCCTGGAAGTACCTATTCCATGGCCACTCTGTCCTTCTGGCTTCTACTGGTGTGGCATCCTACTGGATCACAGGCACTCTGTCTATCTCTACTATGTCCCTGGGATGCCCATGGTCCTACCATGGTCTCCATGTCAGGTCTGAACATTCTGTATCTTTTCCAGCCAACATCGTTTCCTAGTCCACTGGTTCATGCAGTCCTTCTAAAAGCTTTGGGGTGGGAAGGGCCATGGATTTTTATATGGTTTCCCTAGCATTCCCTGGGATTGAGAAAGATTCCATGAAGCATTCCAAAGGCTCACTGACTAGCTGCTACTCTGCCATTCAGGAGACAGTGGATGTAAGGTTTCTCTGTAAGTCTTGCCACCTCTGCTCAACATCACCTTTGAGCTTTTCTGGGTTCTTCTGTTTTGCTGTCCCTTCCTGTGTGGAGACCGGGCTCAGGAATTCTCATCGGGTCACCTCTTAGAGATTCAGATAGCATAAAACTTTTCTGGCTTCCCTGCAATTCTCTTTTTTCTTCTTCAGTAGTGAAAATTTAGTTTGTGGTAGAAAAATAAGGTAGCAAAACATATTCATCTGTATTTCTTCAACTTCTCAGTTTGGGCTCTCGCTAAGTATAGATAGACTTTTTGAATTAGAACAACTCACTTATGCAATGAAACATCTGGATCCTGCCATTGAAAGCCATGGTTTTTGGTATGTTTTTTTCTGTGCTACAAATTTACAAAGATAAATTTGAATTCAAAGGCGGAAAGTTTGACTCATCTCTAGGTTGAGAACAACTCATATACAAACTCTAATGCTTGATCATGGAAAAAGAGGAACAAAACAGTAAAAAATAAATGCATTTGCCATTTTCCTTTGTTTTCCTTTGGGTCTTTTTAACAGAAACACTTTAATTTCCATTTTCTTTAGGAATATAGTGTTATTGTGTATCCAGGTCTGAATTTTTTGTTTCCTGAATCATATGTAATCTCTTCTACACATAGCTTCTGTTTTGAGCTTCAAAGAGCCCCCTATGCACATGTCTTATTGTTGTCACTGCCTTTGCTGTGTGTGGCTCACAATGTCAAGATGGATTTCATGCCTGCAGTCATCACCGTTTGTAATGATTTGCTCATGATTGGCACAATGGGAACCCCTCATTCCTTGATGCTCTGTTGGCTGGTGAGGCCATTTTTTTCTCTCTATCGAGAGCGGGAACCCCTCATTCCTTGATGCTCTGTTGGCTGGTGAGGCCATTTTTTCTCTCTATCGAGAGCATGACCTTTTTACCTTAAAGTGGTGTAAAAACAAAGTAATGCTGTTTATTACAACAAGAACTTAATGTGTTCAAGAGAAACACACAACCATATTAAAAATGCATAAACAAAATACTTTTTATTTTCACCACTTCTGCCGTTTTATTTCCTTTTCATTTTCTACTAGATTTAAGAAATGTTATGAATGGAAGAGACCTTCAAATGTAACCTCTTCGTACTGTGGGTAAGGAAGCCATGGTTGCCCAAAGACACATTGTCTAGCAGCAGTGCAGGGAATTGGATTCTTGGCTCTTAATTCCTAAGTCTCTTGTCTATTGGACCACACACATTTTTCAGACTTTGGCTTACAATATGGCATCAATTTATACAGTGAAAAAGTTATTCCTAAATGGATGTTAAGTGCTTACTGACTTCTCTGATAATGAATAAATGTTTAGGTTTCTAGGCAAAATAAATTCTCTTCGTCCAGTTAAAATAATAACCTTAGCCTTCTGCACATCACTTGTTACATAGATAGATCAGATCTCAGAAGAAATGGAGCTGAAGGCACTTACAAGGAAAAAAAAGTGCCAGATTTGGGTAGATTATCTATTTTTTTTTTTTTTTTTTTTTTTTGCGGTACTGGGGATTGAACTCAGGGGCATTCTACCTCCGAGCTATACCCCCAGCCCTATTTTTTTATTCTTTATTTTGAAACAGGGTCTCACTAAGTTGCGGATTACCTCACTAGGTAGCTGAGGCTGGCCGCGAACCTGGATCCTCCGGTCTCAGCCTCCGGAATGCTGGGATTACAAGCGTGCGCCACCACGCCCGGCTTAGATTATCTATAAACAATGTTTTTTTAGTTCTTGTGATTTGTAAATACCAAGTGCGTAGGGAAGCCTTCTTTTCAGAAGCTGAAATAAATGAACACTTGATTATTTTAAGTCTGAACATGCTGTTCATTTGAAAAATTAGGCAGGAAGACAGTTCTAGTCAAGTTAATTTTTTTTTAATTCTAGGGGTAAATATGGTATCTTCATTCCATAATCCAGGTTTTACTCATTTTTGTGTTTATCTGTGTGTGTACATCATGACAAGGGTGCACACTGCTGTGTAGTTGAGACCATTAGATGTATTGGGTCTGACGACATCAAAGTTCAAATTCTGTAAGGGGTGAAATCATACAGTGCATTCACTATGTTGATTTTCTAACCCAAGAATGTCCTTATCTTTGCAAACAGAAATTGTTTGAAAATTTAAGGAAGAACCTTATCCTCTATAATACTGGTCTCTGTGGAGAGAAATTTGAAAGCAAAAAATGATTTTAATATGCTTGTACATCTGGACATAAAATTCCATAACTGTAAGAAGCATAATGAGATGGTTCCTAAAGGCAAGTTAAACTGCAGCATGAAGCAGGGATTTTTCATTATCTATAATAGTTAATTAATAATGCCATTTGGCACAGTTAGATGTGCAGAAAGTAGCACAGAAAAATGTTTTGCTTCCGTTTTGCTTTTAAAGGTTATTTAGACTTAATAGAAAATAAACTTTATAATATAAGGATCACATGCTTGGAAATTAATTGGGGTTCATTGATTTACTGCTTTCCTATAGATATAACACTGGTCAAAGGCAGTGAGGTATTTGGAAATAATTTTCCATAGATAGGTTTATAATCATGTGATCTAGCTAATTTTCCTAAAGGCAAGAAACCTAACCACCTTGTATTTCTTAGGTAGTTCCAATTTTATTGGAAAAACTTTAAAATAATTTTAATTTAGCTGGACATGGTGGCATATGCCTGTAATCCCTATACTTGGAAGGCTGAGACAGGAAGATCATAGGTTCAAGCAACTTAGTGAAACCCTAAGCAACTTAGCCACACCCTATTTCAAAATTTAAAAAAAAAAAAATATATATATATATATATATATATGTATATATATATATATATATATATATATGGCTGAGGGTTTAGCTAAGAGGTAGAATGTCTCTGGGTGCAAGCTGTAGTACCAAAAATAAAATAAGATAAAAATTTTAAAAAAATTAATTTAAAATTTTAGTCTACACTACAACAAAATAAAATATTAAAATATATTACTTTATTTTTCCCTTACTGAATTGGGTTAGAGACAAACTTATTAGGAAACAAATTAAACAACACAATGTGATTCATTGTTATTGGTGCATTTATATAATCTTACATTTCTCCTCTCTTCCTGACTTAGGTTTACTTCTTTCTCTGGAGAATTATCCTTAATAAAGTAGATGAGGCTAGAAAAGTTTGGTCTTTCTTCCCCATTTTGACTAACTCTCAGAAAAAAGAAATGTGTCCTAGAACTTTCTCTTTAAGATCAGATAGAACTCAGTGTTTACCTGAAAAATGTTTGCTTAGCCTTTCCCCATATTTTTTATTATTATCATCAATTACACTAAACTAAAGCTGTGAGATATTTAGTAACCTACAGTCATTCCACATGTGACTGTTCTTTTTTTTTTCAGGTACTGGGGATTGAACTCAGAGGCATTCTACCTCCGAGCTATACCCCCAGCCCTATTTTTTATTCTTCATTTTGAAACCGAGTCTCACTAAGTTGCGGAGTACCTCACTAGGGAGCTGATGCTGGCCACGAACCTGGATCCTCCGGTCTCAGCCTCCCAAATGCTAGGATTACAAGCGTATGCCACCACACCCAGTTCACATGTGACTGTTCTTGAACCTGTATGGCTAACTTACAAAATTCTCTTTTGACTCTAGAGTCTATTACTGCAGGTTATGAACACTGGTATCTGTGTTTCTGTTAGTAAAGATGAATTAAAATTGTTTATAGGACCAAATGTAATGCTGTACGTGAAAACATTCTGAAAACCACAGGAAAATAGTATATAAATATCAGAATTAGGTAGTGTAGAGTCTAAAGTGGTACACAAATAGTAATTTTTAAAAACCCTAATTTCTTTATCCAAGTCTCTGAATTAACTTTTAAAGGATGGTCACTGTAGAAAGGCAAGTTTTGAGCCGGGTGTGGTGGCGCACGCTTGTAATCCCAGCATTCGGGAGGCTGAGACCTGAGGATCCGGGTTCGCGGCCAGCCTCAGCTACCTGGTGAGGCACTCCGCAACTTAGTGAGACTCGGTTTCAAAATGAAGAATAAAAAATAGGGCTGGGGGTATAGCTCGGAGGTAGAATGCCTCTGAGTTCAATCCCCAGTACCGCAAAAAAAAAAAAAAAAAGGCAAGTTTTGTTAGCCAATGTTAACCCTGATTTTTCTCTATTTCATCAATAACCTATGCAGTACTTGGTGGCATTTTTTGACATGTTAGCTTTGTATGAGGGGTATACATGGTACTGGGATTGAACCAGGGACATTCTGTCAGCCCTCTTTATGTTTTTTTTTGAAACAGAGTCTCACTAGGTTGTTGAGAGTCTTGCTAAGTTGCTGAGCCTGTTTTCAAACCTTCAGTCTTTCTGTCTCAGCTTCTCAAGTACTGGGATTACAAACATGCACCACTATGTCCGGCTATGTTAAATAGTTCTTGAAAAATAAACCATTAAGTAGTTTGTGGTTCCTATACACTAGAGCAATGAAATATGAAACAAAGAATAATGTGATATTTATCCCAACATCTGATTCTATTGATTATGGAAATGTGAATTCTGACCTGAAGCTTTTGGTAGTTTATTTCTATTTCAAAAGAAGCAAATAAATAATTGTGTAATTTATAGGTGTTTTCTTAAGAGTGCATTTATTTACAGAAGAACGGAAGGCTGAGAAATGATCAGAGCAAGAATCAACTTTCCTGAACATGCTTTACTAAAGAAATAGAGGGTTGGCTGAAGAAACTTGTGAGTCAAAAATTGGAACCCATTTCAAGCTAAGCAAGGAGAAGGTGATACACTGTAATGACAGTGGTGACATTTCAAGAGATATATTTTGGGGGCTCATTTCATGTGTCAAGAGGTAATCCCGTTAAGAGAATAAAGACCAACTGATCCCAGGTTGAGGGAAGACAAAAGTCATCTTCAGTTCCCCTGCTCACTGTGTGGAGGAAACCAGTCCAGAGTGACCAGAAGACATTTTCTGTCTCAACAAATTAAGCATGCAATTGGCTTTCTGTTTCTGTCCCCAAGTTGAGTTAGTGTGGGAATTATTTACAGCACTGTGAATGCAGGTGGAAAATATATCTACGGAGATCTGTAACTAAAGTGTATGGAAATTCTTCCCTCTATTTATTTTCTCCTTTTTGCCCTTCTCCCCAACACACTTAGAATGAATTAATGATGGTGATGGATCCAGAGAAATGAGTGTGAAGCAGTGACACTTAGAAAAAAAAATTGTTACAAGAACAATCACTGTGTCCTGCGTGAGGAGGAAGGAAATGAAATAGTATCTCACAGAAAGATGTTCATCAATAGAGTGAGGGTGAGTGAGCAGTAAAGAGAAGATGCTATGAATTAGTTCAAAGCTTAGGATTTTGCTTGGATGTTCAAAAAATAATGCATAACCAGAACAGAGTTGTGGTTTCCTAGAGTTTCTAAACCTATGAAAAATTGCTAAACTCTATAAGAAAATGCTGTGCAAGTGTGATGTGATTCCATCTCTGCCTAGGAATTTTTCTCGACTGTGTCATTTATCCATGAATGATGCTCAACTTGCATTCTGCTCTTCTGCATTGACACCAGAGGTTCAGTTCAACCAAGACTCTATGGATTTTGACGTTTGAATCTTTAAAATATAAAACACTTTAAAGTCATTTTGTAAATAATACATCTTCAATAGTGGGATCAATTTGAATTAAAAATTAACGTCGCTATGGGGTTATGTGTGTACTTATTGAAAAAAGGCTTCAGGAAGAGTGAAAAGGTAAATCTCAGGAACATATGGGTCAGGGAGAGGGAAAGAGAAGGGAAAAAGCTCTTATAAAGTTGAAAAGAAGTCCATAGAATTAGCACTTTGCTTTCATGGTTTGCCCTATTGAAAGTCCAATTCTCCTGTTTCATCAGGGAAGAGCCATTTATTTTCAAAGCATGAAGACAGAACAAAGAACACATTTTGGATAGAGTATATTCCTGTATATATACATATCTAGAAGTTTATGAACTCCTAATATGAACCCACCTCTACAAACAGTGCTCAGGTTTCCAGGGTATTGAATTCAACGTGTGGAGTATACATGAATCTTTCTAACATACAGGAATGGGGAGTTACGATTATTTATGTTTGGTGGATATAGACATAATCAATAACATCAGATATGAGAAACAATTTCCACTGGGCATGCCTCATTTTTTTTAACTGATTACACAGTATGAACTGAGGACTGTGTCTGAATCCCTTTCTCCTCTCGAATTAATTTGCCACATTCTAAATCCGTAGATAAAGTAGTTCCAGAAGTGGAGTTGGTTGGATGGGTTTGCTTACACTGCAGTCCATAAAAGAAACAAAAAGCCTTGCATGCAAAAGAAATGAGAAAAAATATAGAAAATGAATAACTGAAAAGCAAGAATGAATGCTTAAATGAAAATTTAAATCAAATGAAGTTGGCAATTATGAGAAGCACATTCAAGCATAATATATACAAGCTTTTGTTTTTCAAATTAGTTGCATAAAACAAGACACCTCAAGAGCAGATTGAAAGTTAAAACAAAGCACATCAGTCCATTCTCCCTTTTAATTAAAGACAATCTCCTGTAATGTGGTGCAGGAAAGGGGCATGCAATATTCTTAAAATTGCTTCGTAATTCTGGGGGAGATTTTCATGATGAAACCAGTTAGCAAAAAAAATCATCCCCCATTTTGGGTGCTTAAGGAGAGCTTCCACTTACAAGAAGTGGGTCTAGTATCACATTATTCATCAGAATCAGCCACATAATTTTCAAGGCCGGTGTAAAATGAAAATGTGAGGCTTAAAAATTATTAAGAATTTCAAGATACAGACAGCAGAGCATTTAATGAACTCTACTATTAGTAGCTCATATTCTTGAAATTCTAGCAATATCTTTAAATTGTATAGGTAGCCTAATGCACTATAATGACCATGAGTTTTGTATTTTGTTTATTCCAATATGCTCACTTAGGAATTATCTTAAATCACAATTATCTTTTTTTAGCAGAGTCTAAGTTTCTTGTGTGAGTTTCCTTAAAAATAAAATAGACAAAAATGGTTGACTATTGAAATTATCCTATAATCCTAAATACAATTCAGAAACATAAAATCTCAAATTTGTTTTATTGTTATTTTTTGTTGCTTATCATATTACTGGCAAATAATCACTGGGTGAATTATCCTTTTATGGAAGCAAATTATCAATTTCAAAATACTACCTTAATGTTTTTACATAAATTGTTTTGTGTTAGTATATGTGCTCAGAATCTACTTATAAGGGCTGGTAACACTTCTCTAAAATATCTTTTCTAATTTCAGATTTACACCTTCCTTGCTCTATTTAGAGTTTCTATCTGAAGAGCATAAAACTGTTCAAGAAATTAACTGGGTCTGGAATTTCTGCATGTCATTCCAAATAGTGCTAATTGGATTTAGTGTTTAAGGCTCTTCCTTCTTCTCATTAATAAATGATAGAGCTGTAGTGCCAGCAGCACCTGGCAGGGATTCAATAACTCTTTGCTCTTAACTCAAAAATGGCTCTTCTGGGCAACTAATTCAATAGACTGTTAAAAGAGGCAGGCATCCTTAAAAACTTCAGACAGATCACTCCAACTAAAAACTACCAAGTCTTAGAAAGAGATTACTCACCTGTTCAACATCATTGTTCTTCCGAGATTTATATATAAATTCTCCAATGGCTACAAATACAGAAAGGACTAGTCCAGCAGCCAGGACAATGAAGATGCCCCCAATATTTTCTACTCCTAGGGCACTGGCCTCTTTGCTGTCTTCTTCGGGGCACCCGTTTCCCCTCCACCATTTCTCTTTCATCATATGGAGCTTGCCCTCTTCTTGTAGTTGAAGGATAGCAATTGTAATTTTATCCCGATAAGGAGAGCCTGTAAATGAGGCAATTTGTAGACTGGTCATCAAAATGTTGAAGAAGACATCAGAGATTTCACTATCTTAGTAGTAAACAGTTCATGGCTATGGCAAAATCCCAACTTATTGATCAACAAGCCAAGGACAGGAAAATACAATACCCCATTTTGAAAGCTCTAAATCATTTGAAAAGGAATAGTTGACAGGTTGGGATTAACTGTTTTCTCCTCCAAAATAAGAAAAAGCCAAGATAGGAAATCTGTGACATATCTCTGTTTCTGCTGAGTTCTCCATGAATCTCTTCATGTATCAGGGAATTTCATTGTTTGGATTCTACTTTTTCTAAGTTCTTTTCTGTTTCCTATTGTAACGGAATCTGGCCATTTTCTCTTCTTCTTAGGGGAGTATATAGATATTTCTAGCCTTCTTTGCAGTTCAGGGTGGTCATGTGACTGATTTTTAGCTAATGGGAACTAAAGTGATGTATGATATTTCTAGTCCTATGTCATAAATCTTCCCAACATGATCTTCTGCTCTCTTTCTCTCCTTCCTCAAATACACAGGAAAAAGATTTCGATTCACCAGGGATGGCAGAACTACAATATGGAAGGAACTTGGGTTCTAGGATGACTACACGGAGCACAGCCTCTTTCGATCCACATTAGACTATGAAAAGGTCAAGGAATACTATTTATCATGTAAGTCACTGATGATTTGCAGATATTGGTTATAGCTGTTCATCCATATTGACTAATTTACCTATTAAGATAAACTTAAGAGGAGGCCTTGAATAATTAAAAAGTCCTACAAAATTAAGTTCAGTGTGGAATATTTGCATGGACTGCTGACTAATATTTGTATAAAGAGTAATTTTGTCCTTTGATCTTCACAACCTTATAAGCAATCCCTACAGTACGGGTGGAAAAATGGAAGTCCACACAGGGTTAGGAGCCTTATCTAACATTATATAGCAAATGAATGGAAGAGCCAGAATCTGAACTAGGTTCCTGAAACTTCAAGTCCATTGTGTTTTCCTCCACACTATGCTGACTAGACATTTGTCATGTCCATCCATCCATCCATCCATCCATCCATCCATCCATCCATCCATCCATCCACTGATATCTATCTGGAGACATATCTTCTCAATACTGGATTCCTACATCAACCAATGCAAAGAATGAGACAAAGTAAGATTTTTTTACTCTACATCTCATTGGATGGTAAGAATTTTTGTCAGCATTTCTCCTACTCAGTAGGAAAGCAGTATACCCTGGACTTCTCTGCTTTTAAATTTTAAAGTCACTATTAGTGGGAAAAAATTGAAAAATTAGGCACTTTAGAATGAGGAGAAATCTTAGAAATTAGACAGTCTAGTCCACCTGTTGTAGGACTGAAGACAATTTCAATCTGAAAGTATGAGTGAAACTAATAGTTACAGACAGAGCCAAGAATCACTCGCACTGAAATTTCCTCATTTCTTCCTGTTCAGTGTTATTTTCATGAAACTACTCTCATCACCCCTCCCACCCCAATGCATGTCCTGCATCCCATGGCATGAGAAAAGCAGAGGGTTAGCACTGGTAGCATTTATCATTTCTTTTCTCCTCATATTAAAAAATAATTGTTAACATTCAGAGTCAAGTTTCAAAGAAGAGCAAAATGCTTTGGAGGGAGACGTAGCTTGTCAATTAAGATTATAGATTTTTGGTGACACAAGGGGTCTTGAAAACCACATTAAAAGATATCAGCTGTTTGCTTAAGCATCCTTAGAATAATGACCAGTGGTGTCAAAATTAGTGCCATTAACATAGTCAGAGTGTGTGAGTAGTTAAGTGAACCAGGAGCATTTTGCTTTAAGGTACAGGAAAGTACTTTGAAGAGTTCAAGAAGGATTCTCACAATAGTGGCTGAAGCAGGAATCATAGCAGTCTACACCGTGGGTATTCTATAAATGTTGACTGACTCTCACTCTCTGCCTGCAGGCTGCACAATACCCATAACATTTCAGACAGATGGAGATCCAATCTCTGTTTAAAGTTGGTCTCTAAGGAAGTTATTTTCCAGACTCCTAGTAACCTGTTTAAACCTTAACTGCTCTCCTTCTCTTCAAGTTTTATTTTAAATCCCTCTGGAGGCACATTTCCAGAGCTTCTGTCCTGAGAGTTTCTAAGAAACAAAGTTTTCAATTTTGTGTTGTTCCTGGACAAATTTTTCTGGTCTTTCACTATTGGAGAGAGTGTGGACCCTTAAGGGCCTCGGTTGGGGCAAGACCAGGAGTGTATGGAGAAGTTTTGTATCTGTGTTATTTTGGCTTCAGTCTTTGCTATTTTCTAAATGGACTGAATGATATCAGAAGTGACTTATTACAAGTCGCTTGAAAAAGTATGTATGTAAACACACAGATCCTTCTGAAAGAGTCAATTCATCATAGAAGAAACATCTCACAAATTTATTCAACAGCTGTATTCCCAATGGATGTATTTTCTCTGAGGTCTGCCATCTGTTCCAATTATTCCTTCATTGTTTGGGGTTTAAAAGCATGACAGGTTTATAACCACTATGAAAAATTCCTGAAGTATATTTCTTTTTATTTGGGGATGGAGGAAGTCTCTTTAACTTTGGAACTTGTTATGGGTAAGGTTGGCAAAAAAGACAAAAATAGGTACATTCAGACCTCTCCATAATTTATATATGTATATATTACATATATATGCATGTATATGCATATATATATATGTATATGTGTATACATGTTTATTCTCTTACAGAGTCAGCTTCATGTACATGAAGGCAGACAGAGATTTTTGAGGTGCTACATTAATTTAATAGGGTTGCAGAAAAGAACTCATTGTCCCCATCCCCCAAACTCCCAACCTTATGTTATCACTCTACTATCAGAAATTTTAGCTTTCAAACTATATTACATTCTGTAGAAGAAATGTCAATTGAAAAGCTCATGGTAAAGCATGAATGCTTGTAGAAGGAGTAATACACACTATTATTTTGCATCAATATTACCTGACAGGAAATCTGGTATCAAGGAGAAGTGCTGAAAGCAGGTAGGGTTGGGTTATGGAGTAGAAGATGGAATGATAAAGGTGTAGTTTTTGAGTTTATAATTGAGTCCTAAAATGGTTCTATGAAGAAACTATAGTTGCTCGTCTAAGAAGATACACAATACATTGCAATTGATCCTAGGGTCTTAATTTGACAAAGATCCGGGCAAAGATATCCATTCCTGGTGTTTTGCTAGATTTCTTATTCTTTTAACTAAAATTAGCAGCAATGAGATTAAAAAGTAACATTTGTCTTACTTTCCCCAGCCCTATTATCTGAAACGAGGTAGTAAAGCTTAGGGAAGGAGATAGGTTCTTGTTTTTAATGTCAAAAAGGTGTCTAGCCATATTATTGCATTCCCTAAAGAATATTTTGCTAAATTATAGGAGAGTTTTTCACTTGGGAAAAATATACATGTTACTAACAACACTGGGATTTTCATCAGGAAAAGTTATTGGAATAAAAGGCTGAGAAGGTAATTATAGATCCCTTAACCCAATTATTCTGCAGATTTATTTAAAGAACATAGCAGTAATAATAAAGTTAATTCCATGCCATATATTTCTAACACCAGGTAGATAGCAAGGAGTCAAATTGGTTGTTTGTTCATGGTAAATACTGAAGACAGTTGACCTTTATTTGGTTAATTAAATTAGTGTTAATATTAATACAGTTGAATACTAAGTTGAATATAGGCTACACAGTCCTTTTAAAAAGCTATTTAGTTGCCAAATTAAAACATTCCAGAATTTCACTGAAAATCTCGGTTTGGTTTTGTTTAGAAAACTGGAAGTTCTGAAGAACTTGTTCTCAAATTCCCACATGTCTTTGAATGACTGACCAGAAAGGTTTGCTTTAGACAAGTCATGCTGTAATAGACAGTCCTCATCATTCCCTATTACCTCCTCAAGTAAGCAAGCCTTTCCCCCTTATCTGCTTGGACTCTGTAAGCATTGGAGTATGTGATCCTTGTCTGATGTTGGGCGTTAAACCAGATAATCCTTTCCAAATAACAACAACAACCACAACCACAACAACAAAATAATAATACTACAAACTAGAAAATTGAATCTACTATAGTCTCTTCATTATCTGGCTTGAGTGTAACTGTGATTCCTTCTTACTGAGTTTACCCAATTGTCTATAAGCTCCTGGTTCCTCTCCTTTGGAATGTTTATCATCAGAATACCCACATTGACTTAAGAAAAGAAGGTTGCCTTTATAGGAGAACCTTGGACAATGCAGTTTTCTATAGAGGGGGAAACAGTATACAGGGAGTTTATTACATAGAGGGCATCAGTAACTGCCCCTTGAATATAGAAAAATATTCTATGCATGTCTGTTACTGTCATGAAAGAAGATATTATATGGGTGTATATTTCTAGAAGATAATCATTTCCCCAGGGATAGCAGTGTGACAGAAACAAACTCCAGGATTATTCTGAGCTAGATTCCCAGCCCTCTTTTATTTTTTTTATTTTGAAACAAGGTCTTACTAAATTGCTGAGGGCCTTGCTAAGTTGCTGAGCCTGGTTTTGAACATATGATTCTCCTGTCTCAGCCTCCCAAGTACTTGAATTATTGCTACACACCACTGTGTCTGGCCATTTCTCTTACTCATTAGGCTGCTGAACGCATCACAGACCTTCTTACAATGTGGAGCACTGTATTGCCTATCTCATTTCCAGCTAGCACCCCATCCTCTTACCGATAGGCGTTCCCACTCCATAACCTTTGGAGTCAATGAGGCCCCCGATCTGGGTGAGGTTACAGTTTCTCTGGGTCACATACTCGATGCTGGTGGACTCCATCAGCAGGGCATAGTCGGTGGTGAGCACTCTTTGGATCCCTTCATCACTGTTTTTCACCAGAGCTGTCTGCTGCCGACTGCTCATGAAAGCCCACATCTTCTCGTAGGTGGAGATCTTTGATTTCTGCAGGGAGACAAAGCACACCCACCAGCAGAAGAGTGCTGGGAAAAAAAATGTAGCCTAAAGCTACTTGACAACCCAGTGGTTCAAAATATCCAGGAAACATCCTTTCTTTGCAGGTGGATGATTCCAGGACCAGTTGGGTAGCCAAGAGGATTCCATGCCACTATAGGAAAGCAAGTAGGGGCCCTGGGACAGTTATGGAGAAAAAGGCAACCTTGACAGAGTGATGAAAGACATTGACTCTGGGTCCTTTGCCTGATTTCAGTTAGAGAAAAATGAATATGAGTATCAATAATAGCACTTGATTAATGAACTGTGGTTGCTTCAGAAGGAGAGACCCTGGTCCATTGGGCCCATGGGTGGCTAGCTCACTCCAGAACATTATTCATTCACTCCACCTACAGAAACTGCTCAGCTTCAGCAGGCCTTGTTCTATTGTTTTCAAGTTTGTAAATTTCAGTACCTCATTAGGATTCCTTTTCTGGGGCTAGCCCTGGGGTAAATCACTTGCCTTCTCTGCTTTATTTGTGAAAGAGCTACTGTTCACTCTTATCTTTCCTACAAAACCTAAGATGTGAATGCTCATTTTAAGTTAATATTCAGATAAACTCTTCTTTGTATGTATACAATTATTTTTCATTGCAATCATATGTTAGTGGGGAATGCACTCACTTCAAAGTCATTTTTTGATTTTGTCTTTTCTTTCATTCTTTGGCTTTTTTGTTAGATTAAATAATAAACTATACATACATTTAATATATTATATGCATCTATCTATACATACACATCACTATCTAATTGTCCTCTTTGTTAAAATATACTGCCTCAATTTTTATATTGCTTAATATGAATTTTCCATTCTTTTGAATAGTATTCAATGGTTAGGCATTTTGCATTTTACTCTGTGGTTTCCATATTGTTCCAAGTTTTTCCCCTGGATTTATCATCATTTGTATCAATACTCCCCCTCCATTTACTTCAAAGATGAAACTCATCATGGGAATTACAGATTATTTTCTGGCTAACATCGATTGCCACTCACACCACACATACACATACACACATACACACACACACACACACATACACACACACACACCTCACAGACATTAGACCCATTCATTTGCAAGTAGAGGATGCATCATCTCATGAGGGCAAAGCAGCTTCAAATATTTAAAACATGATTTGGGGCCATAATCAGTCAGTGGAATTCTTGAGGAATCAATTCTGCCACGGTTATTTATGCTCAAGTGTTCCTGGGAACTCAGTCAATTCCTAACTCTCTTTAAGACCTGGGTTAATCCTCTAGGCTTCATGTGTTAGGGGAGGACAGATGGCTTTATTTTGGATTGTTAGGCATTTGAAGAGCCTCCTGAGAAAGATCTTATGAGACAAATAACAATTTGATAAACAGTACCATATAGATATTGGTATTTTATAGGACCCATTCTGTCAGGATTAGGCACCTGGGAGTTACTCCTCAACCCCAGAGACATACACAAAGTGAAGCTGGAATCTCTACAACAAAGCCATGTTTTGAGGTACAGGGTCAATACTTCATTTGTTGTGTGAATTCAGCCTTGCAGAGTCTAATAAAGCTAAGCTTATAATAAAGAGCTACTTGTACAAATGAAGAGAGATCAGTTCTATCTTTTGGCAGTAAATGTATGGCTGGGAAAATTATTCCTTTATCATGAAACTACCTTAAGGGGAAATAATTTTCTTTGAAGTATGAAATTTTGAAGTTTTCAGAGACATTAGAGATTGGCTCACTCAAACTGCTGTTTTTATAGATGAGGAAATTTTCTTCAAGAAGGTTTGGAGATTTCAAAAAGTCACAAAGCAAGTTAATATCATAGTTAATCTTGAACCCCAGGACCCCTAATATCAAGTTTAATGTTCTTTTCACTATACCACGCTGATCTGGGAAAGGTGGATATTTATATTGCCAACTTTCTTTTGAGAATGACCTTAATCTTATTTGATCTACATGTGGAAGTACATCTTATGTTCCTGGACTGATATTATTCCCTGAGACTGCTTGCTAGTTAGTCTCATGTGAATACCAAATAGAAATCAGCCTTCAGAGTAAAAGTTCCAAGAGACATTTATTTTTCCATCATATTTAGATTATAGTAAAATGATCATGATAAATAGTTAGAAAACTAGATTTTTGGTCTATTGAAGTTGGGGATTTCATGAAATAGCCAAAGGTTATTTCATGCAATAGTAAATGGACAAAGTATTTGGACTCCTATATGGCATTCAAGGAATTGTAGGGCATGAAAGGGGGATCCAAGATTCGACACCAACCCTACAAAGTTGTGATTAAGTCCCTGTCAGGAAAAACCTCAAATGTTCTGTGGTGAAGGACTTCACTGTTTTTGTTCCATGGACCACTTAGATAGCTGTAGTCTTAAGGTACATGGCCAGTATACAGCTCATTCCACATTTGAATGCTAAACAGAGATTTAAATGGTTTAAAGTTGAGAAGAGAGATCATGCACTCAGTGCCACCACAATATTCAACAGCTGCAAGATTTCTAAACTCCTACGTGTGTGTGTGTGTGTGTGTGTGTGTGTGTGTGTGTGTGTGTGAATGTATGTAAGTATGCACATGCATTTGTGGTACTGAGGATTGAAACCAGGTGTATTCAACCTCCAAGCTACACTGCCAGGCCTGTTTTGAAACAGGGTCTCTTTAGGTTGCTGAGAGTCTCCCAAAGTTGCTAAGATTGGCCTCCAACTTATGATCCTCCTGTCTCAACCTCCCAAGTACTGGGATTATAGGCATGTGCCAGCACACCTGGCCATTCTTTTCTCTTATTTCATCACAACTTGGTAGGAAAATGTGTTCTGGCCTACTGTGTTCTTCACTGTGTACTTTGAGTTGTATTGCTCCATGGAGCGGAGGTCATGGATTTAAATTCAATGGCACCCTTTTCTTCCCTCTTGATGTGGCAGGTTGTTATGGTCTGAGCCCCCCAAAAGATATACGGTTAAACAAGTTGGAATTGACTCTTTTGAAGCACGGAGAGTAGAACCTTCTCTCCATAAGAAAACTGTTAATTGGTAGGAAATTTGAAAGGTATGGGAACCACTATAATTTTAATCCCTTGCTATTTTTGTTTTACCTAAAAATGGTAAACAAAAGGGGAGATTTTTAAAAAAGTACCATTTTGGTTTTGTTCAAAGTTCCTTTTCATCATTTTTTAAATTGGTGAATTGTAGCCAGGCATGGTGGCGCACGCTTGTAATCCCAGCATTTGGGAGGCTGAGACAGGAGGATCCGGGTTCGCGCCCAGCCTCAGTTACCTAGTGAGGCACTCCGCAACTTAGTGAGACTCGGTTTCAAAATAAAGAATAAAAAATAGGGCTGGGGGTATAGCTCGGAGGTAGAATGCCCCTGAGTTCAATCCCCAGTACTGCAAAAAAAAAAAAAAAAAAAATTGGTGAATTGTAGTTATGCATCATAGTGTGGCTCAAAGTGATAAATGTGATAAATACAGACATGCATATAGCATTTGTTGCATGTTTCATCACTTCCAAAGTTTGCTATTGCAAGGATCCATGCTTGAGATACAAGAGAGACTACTATTCATAGGAAGCCCAAAGATATGAGGGAGTAACTGGGATACCAGAGAGACTATAGATAATTAAGGAGAAACCTTAGTGGAGTCTAAGTGAAGGAGAGGGGGAAGACTGAGGCTCATTATTGGAAACACTAACATCAACTATGTGTACATATGTGAAAATACCAAAGTCAATCTCAGTACTCTGTACGGGAAGGGGGGAGATGGGGAGTCGGGGGTGGGGGACACCAAGTGCTGCGTACATATATATCATTGTCAACATGATTTACATTATGATGTGAGGCCATAATGCACCAATAAAAGCACATTAAAAAAAGGTATGCAACAACAATGAATGCTGGGGAGGGTGTGGAGGAGTGGGAACCCTAATACATTGTGTATGGGATTGCAGATTAGTGCAACTGCTTTGGAAAACAGTATGGAGGATCCTCAGATGAATGGGAATGAACCTACCATATGATCCAGCAATATCACTTCTGAGTATCTATCCAAAAAAAGCAAACTAAACTATCAGACTAATGCATGTGTATCTATGTTCATAGCTGCACAATTCACAATTGCCAAACTATGGAACCAGTCAAGATATGCATCAACAGATGAATGAATTACAAAACTATGGGATATGTACACAATGGATTTTTACTCAGGCATAAATAACAAAATCATGTCATTTGCAGGAAAATGGATAGAAATGGAAAACATTATGTTAAGTGAGATTAGTCAGGCACAAAAAGTAAAAAATCGGATGCTCTCCCTAATATGCAGAAGCTAGGGAGAAAGTTGGTCATAAAAGGGACTCTAGACCAAGAAAAATATACCTTAGATGAGCAAAGAAGGTGACTTAACTGAGGTGATGGGGGGAGCACCCTGATGTACATTCAGAAACATATCAAAGTTAACCACTAAACTCAACAGGAGAAGGAGGGAGGGGGAAGGGAATGGGGCACGAATTGGGGAAGGGTTAAGTGAGAGCTGCATGCATGTATGTCTCTACCAACTTGTACTTCACAAAGATTATGATCACAATGCACCAATAAAAAAATAAAATAAAATACTACAAAACTATTTTTTAAAATTATATGGCTAAGGAATAGCTTTTTTAGTACTTAGGAATATATGTAGACAGCTCGAGCACCTTAGGATATAGAGTTTTCCACTAATGGAAGCCTGCAAGGGGAATTCCATGCTTGGAAGAGTTTCATTTAAGGAGCTTTCCACCCCTGGTTCTACTCCTTGGATGAGCCTCTTGACATAACTTATGCAGGTCCTGAGGTCAGAGACAGTGGGGGACACACAGAATGTCACAGATGGTGAGAAAGCCAGGGAGAATTGAGGGCTTTTCCTTACTCTCGAGTTCTATCCACTGTCACACCATGTTCAGTAACGTTTATTTTTTGTTAGGTCAGAATGTAGCATTTAGGGAGTAAATTAGATTCATCCTTTTTAGCAGATTGTGTGTTTTTTTCATTTTTAAGGCACAAATAATTCTTAAAAATAGGATTATGCTTTATGGAAAATTATCATAAATATTAAAAGACCAAGCCAGCTGTTTGAGTGACAGCCTGAGTGTTTTTGCTAATCTTCTACAGTCTCAGCCATCCTGCTAAATGACTCTAAATAATACACAGTCTGTTTAAAAAAATAGAAGCTGTGATTGCCTTTCATTTCACTGAATA
Organism: Graphiurus murinus; assembly: GCA_004027655.1. Lineage (NCBI taxonomy): Eukaryota > Metazoa > Chordata > Mammalia > Rodentia > Gliridae > Graphiurus > Graphiurus murinus. Next base: position 80,223 of record PVLC010002598.1, read on the forward strand.
TGTCAAAAGTTAATTAGAATATTTGTAATGTCCTCTAAGCTTTTTAGCAAAAGTTGCTACAACCGAGAAAAAAAGGCCTCATTTATTAAACCTAAAACCATCCAGGAAGTTTTTTTTAAATTGCAAGAGGAATCAGGTTTAGATCAAGTCATTTTGTCTGTTTAAACCTGATTATAGGGCCATCCTGATGCTGATGAAATATTGTTGGCAAAGAATGAGCACTTTTCGTGGGAAATCTGCTAGGCGAGAGTGCCACTGTATCAGTGTTGATAGCCCTTATTTATTTCTTTTTATTCCTGGAGTGCATGCAAGTTAAACACTCGCTGCAAACTGATTTATAGTGTGTCTGTGGACAGCTAAGAACTACTTATTGAAAACAGTAATAACAAGAGCACAGACGGTGTTTACTGTGCTCCTAGAACATTTTGATCACTTTGCCTATATTAAGTCATTTAATCTTCCCGATGATCACGTGTGCAAGAGGTGACATTATTATTTTTGTTTTACAGATATGGAAATAGAATGTCACACGAAGAAATGAAAAAGCCACACTTTGATACCAGTGGTCCTGTTCCATAATCTATGACTTTTAACGAACGGGGAACCAACTATTTGTTTTAATACACAAAGCATCAAACTCACAGATTGGTGAATGTTTCAAGAGAACTAACAAACTTTCTAAATAAATAATTGAAGTAAGAAGCAGGAGCATCTTTCTCTTATAGCAAGAGCTATTGAAACTCTTGTACTCAGCACACAATGTATGGAAGCTATTTACATCACTTTAACAGCTTGCATTTGTTTAGACAAAAATGTAGACAATGTTTCAGGATATGTGACAGTTGGAATCTATAAGAAAATGAGAGTATTTTTTTCCTTTTCTTTAACAGTGTTTTGTCTTTCATATATTTCTACTATTTTCACTTGCAGATTTTCTGCAATAGGATGCAAAGTATGTACAAATTCTGGGGTGTATTATGTTTTTAAGATTGAAAGAAGCTCTGTTTTATAGAAACATCTCATTTTTATCGAGATAAGCATTCCTTATCACATTTCTCCAACCAGGCTATAGGGCTTCTGCAATGAAGATGTAGAATCCCCTTGTTCAGTAAAATCAATAACCGTGTAAGTCTACCTCAGAACAATGTGTCTGAAAATTTTATACATAGGTCTATTCTTACATATGCTTATTTTTACTTATGTCCACTAATCTACATATATACGTACACACTAGAAATAATATTTGATATTTGGTCTTTGTTTTCCTAGCAAAAGTGATCACATAAATGTGATAAATACATACATATTGATTAAATAAAATATCAAAACAAGTACATTTTTGAATCTCCAATTTATATTTATTTTAGATAAATTCATGTGTGTGTGTGTGTTACATGTTACGTGTTACTGGGAATTGAACTCAGGGGTATTCTACTTCTGAGCGACACCACAGCACTATTTTTTTATTTTTTTTTAATTTTTTTTTTTTTTTTTTTTTTTTTGCGGTACTGGGAATTGAACTCAGGGGCATTCTACCTCCGAGCTACACCCCCAGCCCTATTTTTATTCTTTATTTTGAAACAGGGTCTCACCAAGTTGCGAGTGCCTCACTAGGTAGCTGAGGCTGGCCGCGAACCCGGATCCTCCGGTCTCAGCCTCCCGAATACTGGGATTACAAGCGTGCGCCACCACGCCCGGCTTTATTTTTTTTAAATTTTGAAACAAGGTCTCACTAGGTTGCTGAAGGCCTTGTTAAGTTGTTATGGTTGGTCTTGAACCTGCTATCCTCCAGGATTATAGGCGTGTACACCACACTGGCAAGTAAATCCCGATCTAAGAGAAACCTTAAAAATCAACTGAAGACATAGAAGTCAGCTGTTCAGAAATCCAAACTTCTGAAAAATTTGTATTTATTTCATTAAATGACTTCCCATGCTATTGCAAATATATGATTTAATTTTCAACAATCATGAGAAAAGACGTTAATGTATAGAAGGGTCTCCTTCTGTCTTTCAAATATGTATGATATGCTCATTGGAGTTTATTATGCTTCTATCTTGAATTGATAGAAGATTATGACATTTGAAAATTGAAAATTCTCCAAGGTTTTAAAAATTTATGGGCTCCCTTTAGAAAATCCCCTCAATGGGATTTAACCACTTTAGCTAAAATATTTTTCATGTTTTTCTCCTGTCCAGAGTTAACGATTGGTCCATTCCAGGCACTATACCCAGGCTTAAATTGACCTCATAGATTTCTTTCCAAACAAATGCATTTTTAATCTATGGAGATCTAACATTTTTGACACTGATGGCAAAAGTACTTGATCTTTCAAACACAAGCTAATAGTACTTATAGGAAGAGCACCTTCCTATGCAGAGAAGTTGGAGGAATTTCTTTCATTGCGTACTTCCTAAATGATTATTTCTATCTAAAGTCTGCTGCACCATAGTAGCTCATTGCTTCAATCCCAGTGGTACAGTGCTTGGTAACTTCGTTGAAATATCTTTTGGGTTGTTGATGGCACCTAACCACTCACTGGAAAGGGATTATAAAGGTTAGAGAGTCCCTTATTCCCACAGCTGGTTCGAAGTCCCTAGACCATGAAGGCCAGAAATGACAAGTCTGTTATGATTTCTTTAAACCTATTTTATCCAAGTCATTTTAGACTGAATCATGATCTAATCTATGTAATCCTCTGACTTGCGTCTGGGAGGATAGTGACTTTTTACAAGGCAAGATTTTACTGAGAAGCATTTCTTACGTGAGTATTTCCTAGTCAATTTAACTCACAAAGGAATCCTTCTGAAGTCCACACTATTTCCTATCTACACAATGCATACTGGATCACATGTGTTGTATTTATTGTCTTTAATGGGTATGCATGCATTTTGTCTCTCTACAAGAGATTCAAGTCTTCAAACCTTGTGCAAATTTTTATACCTGTTTCCCTCCTATCCCTTGTAGTGCCAACCTTGGTGATGCCATTTTGGAGGTCCTGGAAAAAATATCAATTGAGATGATTAAATTGAATTGCTTTATTCTACTCAGCTGAGTTCTTAGTGCAGCCTCACCATTGGTTGCCTACCTACCAACTGGAGGGGTGGTTCTTCTGCAAATACAGACAATGTATGTACTCAGGAATGGCTTCTGAGGACTAGGGTCTCTGTCTGGCCAGGCCTCTGAATGTATTTTGTAATCTGGGGCCGTGGCACTTTTTCTGGATTTTCTTTTATTTATTTATTTATTTTTTATTTATTTATTTATTTTGCGGTACTGGAGGTTGAACTCAGGGGCATTCTACCTCCGAGTTACACCCCCAGCCCCATTTTTTATTCTTTATTTTGAAACCGGGTCTCACTAAGTTGCAGAGTGCCTCACTAGGTAGCTGAGGCTGGCCACGAACCCGGATCCTCCGGTCTCAGCCTCTCGAATGCTGGGATTACAAGCATGTGCCACCACGCCCAGCTCTGGATTTTCTGTTCATTAGCAGAAGGCACACATTCCAGAGATCAGTGAGAGGAGAGAAACTGAACAAAGACCAAACTAGAGTATTTTTTAAGTCTACAGAGACTAAAAATGTAGGACTCCTAGCAAGGGTTAAGGTTTGATGATGATGATGATATTGCTGGTGATAGTTATATCTAACTTTTTTATTTTTATTTTTATTTATTTATTTTTTTTTGCGGAACTGGAGATGGAACCCAGGGGCATTCTAACTCTCTCACACACCTCCAGTCCTATTTTTATTCTTTATTTGGAAACAGGTCTCACTAAGTTGCAGAGTGCCTCACTAAGTAGCTGAGGCTGGCTGCAAACCTGTGATCCTCCTGTCTCAGCCTTCCAAGTACTGGGATTACAAGCATGCACCACCACGCCCAGCCCAATATATCTAACTTTTTAAAATTGCTTATGATTTTCTAAGACATAGTGTAAGTATATAATCTTTATAATAATCTTGAGCTAGATATTAGCTTTAATTTATACAAAGGAAACCCAAGCTTCAGAAAGTTAAAGTAACTTGCCAAAGTCTATATAGCTAATTAGCAGTAGACTCAGAATTCAAATCCAGTATGTCTGGCTCTAGACTCTGCCACTGTAGGTTTTTATTTATATCCCAACATTTGATGTTAGTCATATCACCTTAGAAGACTGGCTGAAATTCTTAATCTCCATGAATGATAACTATTATGCTCCTAGCATGCTTGTTCACAAAGATCATCAAGATATTTTTTGTTTCAGGCCTCAAATGGTTCTTAGATTTATTTTTTATGGAAATTATTTCTTCATCTGGGGAAAAATAAGACTTGCTACATTGTCACTGTGAAACCAAAGTTTGGATGAATCTATTATTCCATAACAGTATTAGCATAATTACAATAGGGAGAAGGAACAGAATTTTTAGACATTTCCCATTTCCTATGAGCTATAGAGCAAAATCAGTAGCATTTTAGTATCCCATTTATAAAAGGACAAGTTGTAATTAGGTGCCATTGCTTTCAGTTTTGTTGAGTATAAAATGGAGAAATGGGTCATGAAGGACCTTGAAATTCTATACTCAAGTTGTGTCCAAAGAGCTCAACAATTAACTGGCCTGTTTCTACCTTCTAAGATGCAGATGGTTGTCCCAGCAGGTCAAGAGGGCAGAAAAGCCATTACTGCTTAGCCATTTGATACAATTGAAAGTATCAAGTAATTCACCAGCAAAGAAAAGAGAAGCTAATATAGTGAATATTGGATTAATATTTGGTTTTATTCCAAATAGTAATAAAAAGATTTTTTGAAAAGTATCTTAAATGAAGTCCATTGAAGTTCTGACCTATGAGTATTTTGACTTTTAAACAGAACTATTAGATAATTAAAGGCCTGATAAAGAGGAAAACCAAATCCTCATGTTCAGAGAATTTTCTAAAACATCTGCACAGTACCTGGATGGTTGATAAAATGTTTTCTAACCTTGTCCTGCTGATTACCTTGTAGTGATAGACACCCTTTGACCAAATAGGCTAATTCTATTATCCATGGTGCTTAAGATTTTAAGATTCAGTGCTGATGAACTTGTGAAAATGTATCATTCAATAAGTATCATTAGCTAAGTGACCTTGACCACAAACGTAGAGTTGTTTTTTTCATTACAGGCAACATCAGTGAGGATTTTGGAATGTCTATTTAAAGTTTTATGAAATCTAATTTATGATTGAATCCTCATTCTGTTGCATAAATACAGTCTTTGATGATCAATATGGTTGTCCCACATACAAATGACTCAATAAAGGAAAACTGAGAGGGTCTCCCCTATCTGAGAAATGCATTATCTTGACCCAGCACTTGCTTTAAAAAGGTCAGCTTATTCCTTTTGCCTTACATGAATTCAGATGGTGCATAGTGGAACCTCACTCCAGCTATTTAAAAAAAAAACAACTAAGTTTTGTGGGATTTTGCATGTTGGAAATGACACAACTGTGTTCTGAAGTCTGTGTCATACTCTATGGGAGAATAACAAAGTCTAGGGGGGAAAAGGCAATGGAATTTGGTTGAAATTTTAGTGAGCAACTTCTGGCCACTCCTTTCAAGGAAGTACTTCACTAAAAGCATCCCTTGCTCATGGTTTAGACACCAAACGTTTTTGTTTCATCATCTGTTTTGGTACTATCTGTGGCCTCTTGCAGTGGTCTATTTTTTGGTGGTAAAATGATTTAAAATCAACTTGAAAGTAAAGGGACAGGTTGCTATGTTGGGGTGCTGCTGGAAAGGTATCTCTGTTCTGTTTTGTTTTTCCCAGAAAAAAAAAAAAACAGCACTCAGTACACTGCACATGATGAGAAAATGTTTCTTATGAGAAGTTTCTTCATAATTTAGTAGAGATGGAACCCATCTGCACAAATGGCTCTTGCTCCAACAACTGATCAGAACATGCCAGCTTAGGCCACACATTTTTCAGCCTTCCTTATTTATTTTACAGTTCAAGAGAAGTTACTGGTTTTATTTAAGAGAGAGAGGCTGGGAAGACATCCTAAAGGTGAAACATTAATGTGGAGCCAGGTCAACTGAGTCCTTGTGCCTGTAACTGCTGTCACTTAGTGACTTAAACCCCGGGGTGAAACTACCCCAAGAACTAAAAGGCTGGATCATTTCTTTCCCTTTCAGAATGATCCAGCTTAAGAACCCTGAGTGTGTATCCCTCTGAAGCTTTCTGACAGCTTGCCTCCCTCAAGGGGAAAACTAAATCGGATTTAGTCCTTGTTCTTTTTTTGCAAATAAATTCCTCCTTGATAAATAGAGTTGCTGGGGTAGAAGCTAAGTTGTAAAAGGAAGAACTTGACAACAGTGTCTCTTCTTGTGTGGGTCTCTGTATATGCACCCCTCTCTCTCCTGCTCTCTCCTCTCTCTACCTTCTGTCTCCCCCTCTTCTAACCCCCCCTCTCTAATAGAATTTCATTCTCTAATAGAATTCAAAGGATTCATTCATTCTTACATTTGTCCATTTACTGAAAATGAGTTTTCTGAATGACTACTAGGTCAGGTGCTGTTTTAGGTTCTAGTGATGTAATAGCAGACAAAGCAGACCTGAAAAAAAGAACTTTCTAGAACTCCCTAAAGTTTGACTGAGCATTGGTTCTTCCATTGCCAGCTTTGTAGCTTTGAGGTAAGTCACTCATCCTCTCTGTGGCTCATTTTCCTAGTCATAGAATGAGGATAATATTAGCGCTGACCTAGGTTGGCCTCTATAGGGAAAAAATGAGACAATAACGTACAACAGGGTGTGATAAGACATGCAGGAACAGAGTGTGAGACTCAGGGTTGGCGCACCACACCTGCCTGCTGCTGTTTTCATTGATGCTGGTTGGACTTTTGCTACATTTTTTTCTCCCTGAGGTATTTATTACCTCATCCTTGGCCTGATGACCTGAGAGCCCACTTTCCTTTGAGCCTCATTTTCAGGACCAGGGATCAAGCAGGTGCCCTCTCTGAAAACTTGCAGGGAGTCACAGTTGAGACAACAGCATGTGCTTGTTCTCTACAAGTGCATAACTCAAGCATGTCACAAACAGTCACCCTGAGTCCTGCCAGGAAAAATGGGAGCCAGTGCTCTGTACACTCACAGAGGCATATGAGCATAAACAAATCAAAATGAATGGAAGGGACACTTTGTGAATACATAGATCCTTTGCACAGTGGCAAAGCTCGTCTATCGCTTTTTCAAAGGGCAACCCAGCCTTTTCCCTTTCTGTGTTGGTAATGTCCATCAGGGAGGACATAGTTCCCTTCTGCTCCTGATAGCCTGCCTCCTGGTACTTTAAAACAATTCAACATTAATGAATGAGGTAAATTATTTCAGGTTTTTTTTTGTTTTTCAGATACACCATGTTCTACTTTAGCACCATATCTGTGTCCTACATGCCTGGCAAGAAAAAATCCTGGTTTCTGACAAGAGCCATGATAAATAACTAACGGGGTAACTTGCATATCCTTATGCAATTTGCTTTAGGAAAATACTTTCAGAAGCTTAGAAAACCATACATTTATTATCATTTGTCCTTAAAATATCAGTGTCCAGGGAAGAAACAATCATCATCATTTGTGCATTTATTTAATCAATGACATCGTTCTAAAAATGAAAAAAAAATTTAAAAATGTTTTTTTTTAGTACACAGGAAAAGTAAATCCTCTTTTTTTAACACTACTCTGCTTTTTGATAAAACTGCAGGTATAGTTTATTATTAATACAATATATCTTATTTACTACTCTTATTATTGTTAAAGTTTACTGCATAGGTAATGCCTACTTTTGTGGCAAATACTGTCATACAAAGTAATGTCCACCTTTTTGTACCCCTTTATAGTTTTTGTTTCTGAATCAGTATTCTTTACAAGTCAAAAGAGTCTACTCAGTCCTGGACTGACGACTTCATTTTTTGGTAGTCTGACCATGAAATCTTCTCAAAGGTGTTTTAGGGTTTATTTTAGTCACAGCAGTTGATTTCCTTTTATTCACAAGAAAATTCACCTCCATCCATGTTTCTTAAAAAAAAATAGAAAAGGTTCTAGTCCTTCTCTGTCAGGGACCAGGTATGTGACTGTCAGCAGGTAATTTAGCTCTTGGAGGCCTTGTTCTCTTCATACATAAGAGGAAGGGCTAAACTTCATGATCTCTAAATCCGTCAGATCTATTCAAATCCATTTTTATCCACGGGAATTATAGTATCCAAGATTTGATGATAAAAGTACTGAGGCTTACTCCCTAAGCATGGAAGAAATGAGTTTCATTATTCTGTGTAATTCAAAAGTCATAAATGATGAGATGCACTTGACCTTCATACCAAACCCTCTCTAACTGAGTCCTCCTTTGGTGCCTTGTGAGCTTCAGGCACCCTGTCTTTCATTGGTGCACATGCAGTACTAGACCAGAGTTCCCCAGAATTTCTTTGGTTTTAATTCTCCAACTTAATATTCATATTCACACATTTCCTCTCATCTGCTTCTATCTCATCAAGTACAGAACAGAAAGTACAAAATAATGATATTCAAGTATTCTGGTTGTGAGAATTTCAGATTAAGGGATATTTATTGTGTGGGTTCCATAAATTAGTGAATGGTGAATTAGTGAACAGGTGATTAGACTATTTGGAAAGCAGCATTTTTTTCTGGTGTAAAGGCCAGAGAAGGTATTGAACACGATCTGTGGATCTAATTATATTAAATTGATGATTAAGAGAATAACATCTAGTTAGGGACAAAATAAATTCCCTTATGATAACTTCTGAGGGTATAGGAATTCCTTATAATAAGATGGTGTCATTATAAATTTTATTTCATTAAAATGTTGCCCAATATCGGCTGGGCATGGTGGCCCAATCTTGTAATCCCAGTATTTGGGAGGCTGAGACAGGAGGATCTCGGTTTGCAACCAGCCCCAGCTACCTAGTGAGACCCCTCCACAACTTAGTGAGACCTGTTTCAAAATAAAGAATAAAAAATCAGGCTGTGGATGTAGCTCGGAGGTAGAATGCCCCTAGGTTAAATTCCCAGTACCAAAAAAACCCAAAAGTTGCTCAATATCATTTTTTAATTGAACAGATTCTTATTTTTCCCTCCTTCCCTCCAGGATGAGATAACCAGTGAGCACACTGTGTCAGGTTCTTACCTTGAAGAAGGTCATGGTGGATCCATCTCTGACCGCCCCATATTCTATCTTGGTTTGCTTTGCCAGGTCATCTGCTGAGTCTATGGGGGATTCCATTCTCTCTACTGTCAAGAAGGCGGCCAGATTGGCAGTGTAGGATGAAATGATGATTAGGGTGAAAAACCACCATATTCCTCCAACTATTCTTGTTGATAGAGCTTTGGGCATCAGCTCTGATCCTGTTGTGGCACCATCAGAGTAAAGGTGTTACAGAGAGTAAAGGCAGAAGAAAACAGAAGACTTAACGCTGGACTCTATTTTTGGGAAGTAAGCCCCTCGAAGACCTGCTATTTTGTATGTAGATGGAATAAATGCAGTTTTTAGAAATGGAACAAAATCTAAATAACCATTTCTTTAAATCATTAATCATTACTTTTGCTTAAAATATAATTTATCAGCTAATGGTGTTAAGATATTAAAATGGCTCTAATCTTGACATATTCTACATCTAAAATTTAATTTAGTGGCTTAAAATTGAAAAGACAATCCTAAGACATTTTTGTCTAAAATGAAACTTATAATGTGAAGTAAAATGTTTTAGGTCTTTGTGTAACTATGAAAAGATTTAAAGTGATAACTTATTTTTATTTAAGGTTATAGAATGTAAATTTTTTCAAAAGATTAATATATCATGCCATTTATCATATCCACTTTAATAAAACATTGGGATTTTACAAATAAAATAAAGTAATATGCAGTCATACTTGATAGTGAATAAAATACTTTTATTGTTTCATGTTACTTTTAAAGTTGAAATTCTTTTTTTTCTAGTGTAGTCTTATTTAAAATAATATATTTCTTGAAAAATATAATTTTGTCCTTTAAAAAGTACTGTTTCTTAATGACACTTTAAAAACTGTTTCACAGGTAAAGAGAGGCCCTTCCTGGTAAAAATATACATTTTGGATTTCATTTAGAAAATTATTTTAAAGATAACATCAGGCACTTAATATGTTTACCAAGAAAACCTTCATCTCTAAAAGAAAGGACCTGAGTTGATTTTACATAAAAGACAAACATCTTGAAAATGGTCTAGCTCAATTTTGGTCTAATTGAGCTGTGGATGTCTATATATTCAGCAGCAGAATTAGAAGGGACCAGAAATACAGTTTGAGTTCACTCTAATACTGATTCATGAATGGATGCCTTCATGAACCTGCAGACATGAGAGTTTATATGACCAGCTAAAAACTGGCAAAAAAACCCCAACACTCTAAGTTAAAAATTCTAAAGAGTGAAGGAGAGCAGGTCAAATATCTGTTTTAAAGGAACTTTGCTCTATGCTGATTTAGTGTCTGGAAATTTTGTAGTTAATAATGGCTTAAGATGGAAAGAAAAAATTAGTTTGTAAATCTGCAAATAAAAATAAAAATAAATGAGTTTACGCTTAGGTTTAATCTATAAATAGACACACACATTGCTCATGAATTCAAAGCCAGCTCAAGGCTAGTGATAAGCAGATGGAAGTCAGCAGAGATTCTGGGCTTTGAATAAACAGACATATTCTCCTAATGCTATTCAGTATCCTTGTGATTTTCTCCTTTTTTTAATGACATAAGTGGTTTGACTGCAGCTTGTATTTCCTACTTTTGTTTGTTTAAATTTGGGTGTGTAATATTACATAAATTTGTAATAGTTTCCATTAAAGTGCCTCCAAGGACTTAGAGGAATAATTTGTTACTGTTGTTTTAATCTTGTGGTTTAATGGGATTTATATGCCTATGGGTGTATGTGTTTAAAGCCCAAAGTTGTTTCATATCTTGTACTTAATTGATCTAGCAGCCTTGTGGCAATGTGATATTATTTTAGATCTTTTGTTGGTTATCATTAAAATACCATTTATTTCATAAAATAGCCATGGGAAATAAATAACACAGTTAATAGATATGCTTTTCTTAGATTATAGGTGCAGATTTTCTGCTGGAGGTTTTATTTGCTTGCATTTATGAAAATATAAGCTTTTAACTTATTTGTATATTTGCATAGTTCTGTATTATAAGGCAGTAACCTGGACAGACAGGTGAATAATTAGCTGTGGACATGCAATATAAATTCATATCTTTTACACTTTAAAGTAAATATTTATGTGTTTGCATGAAATTCTTTTGGAAATTACAAATACATATTATAGAAAAATATATTATAGAGATATATTAAATATAATGAAATTATGTTTTAAACACTCAGTAGAGTATATCAACTAGATGACATTGACCAAATTGTGTTATGCCCATGTTTGAATATGTTAGGATAAATTCTGCTATTATGTGTAATTATAATGCATCAGTAAAATTTTTAAAAAGCATATATTTTTCTTATTTAATATTCACACAATTTTGTGAATTTCATAATTACCAATGTTAATTGATATATGTCTTCCCTGGAAAAGGGATGATTTGTGTACATTTAGAATTCTAGAGGATGCAATTATAAAGACAGTAAAGGTAGAGTAAAGCACCATTGGAAAATACTGGGGATGAGAGACAATACTTGCTGAAGTCTTTTTAGTGCCTTTTATGGCAGACATGACAGCCAATCCTGATCCAGACTTTGCTCACGCTCTGTAGAAAAGAGAAAGTCTGAGCATCACATTCAAACAGAAATTAAACACAATGGTTTCCAATCGAGTCCAGTGACAAGCTTCTGCAAACAAGAGAGAGCACAACAGAGCATAGCTATCTGGTTCAACGCCACGAGCCAAGGACAGATGCACTAACAGTCATGGGTACCACAAGTTTGAACGTGGAGACACTGGTTGCACCTGACAAAGGTTTGCAAACTTCTTGAAATACAAGCAGAGTCTGGTTGGGGCTGACTGTCATGTACCCAAGGTAGTGGTAACTAGCAGACACTGCATCCCACAGTTTGCTGTGGATGATGGTAAACTCCAAACAGGTAGAACATGAGCAAGAAGTTCTGGGAGTGGACAGGTGGACACAGCCATAGTTCTGAACATACCAGCTGTGTGCTTTGTGATATCTACATGTGTATTTTTTTTCCTATTGTAATGGTTGGAGAAGGTAAGCTATAGGGAATGGGAGGAGTTCTCCTTCACTCTGAACATAATTCCTCACCAAATAAACACCCTAAAAATTAAATGCACTGGTAAAACAAGATGTGGCTTTCAATGGGGTTTCTTGCAAGATTTATAGATCTGTTCTATTCTCTAAACCCATGCCAGTGACTTCCAGTAAATCAGATGGTATCTATACCTATTTAGCAATGCAACATAAACTATGCTTCATTGCAGAAAAGAGGATCTGCCTACTTTCTTTAATTACTTTGTACTACCAAATAATTGCCAAAGACCCTTAAACTGTTTCTATCTGTCATTTGGAGACAGAATATAAGCACTTCAAATGGTATGATGACAATTCTAGTGAGAAGCCTTAGATTCAGTCCCAAATAGCAAGCACATTTAATATCTATCCCAGTTGAATTTTCCTTTGCCAATTTACTTTGCAGCTTATTGTCAAATGAGCAGATATTCCAAACACAACAGCATCTGTGACTTATGATTTTCTTAAATTAGTGCATTTAATCTTGGAAGTATTTTCTAGACCATATGTCTAGAATCAAAGCTGAAGAAAATCCACAAAAGAGATGGATTTCTTCCAAAGGTTACAGCAACTCCCCCTCCTCCTGAAACAAAAGCAAAATCCCCTAAATCATAGAAAATATGTAAAATGTATTACCTCTCTCTGGTCTGAATCTTATTCCCAGAACCCTTACAGTTTACTATTGCTAGGGTTACCAATTGAAGGAGATTGTACAAAGTTACTGGGAGGCTAAGATGAATCTTAGTAAGGCTTGTCAGAATAGTAATTAGGAAGAAGTTCTAGGTACTGTGAGCAATTGGAGGAATCTAAGTGAACTTAATTTTTTGTTTTGTTTTGTTTTTTTTTTTGCGGTACTGGGGATTGAACTCAGGGGCATTCTACCTCCGAGCTATACCCCCAGCCCCATTTTTTATTCTTTATTTTGAAACCGGGTATCACTAGGTTCCGGAGTGCCTCACTAGGTAGCTGAGACTGGCCTCGAACCCGGATCCTCCGATCTCAGCCTCCTAAATGCTGGGATTACAAGCGTGCGCCACCACGCCCGGCTAGTGAACTTAATTTTCAAAGGATTTAAATTTCTCTCCTTTCAAACTTCTGACTTGTGGAGTTATGACTAAAAAGGAAAAAAAAAATTGAACACCTCAATCCATGAAGTTTTGTAAACAATTTTTAGGACTAAAAAAAAAAAAAATGAACACCTCAATCCATGAAGATTTGTAAACAATTTTTAGGATAGCGATCCTTGGCTACCTACAAGAAAATGTGTGTCCTTTGCTTGGTGGAAATGTTTTTTTTGATTCACTGAGGTCATGTGTTTGGCTCTGTCTTCAGAACTGGCTAAAATGTCAGTGGCTATTCTGTTAGTGTCCTGAGATGGCGCTCCAGCCTACCCTCTAGCTTCATGGTGGAGTTTACCAGCACGAAAGCCTGTCAGCAGACTGTGGGATGCGTGTAAAAAAGATGGGCAACCGGTGTACCTTGCTGCATGAGAGCTCCAACTCCAAACCAGAAACTATTTAGTAAAGTAAAATTGTTTTCCACCACATCTGAGTCAGGGTTGCACGGGTGGGGGTTATACCACTCGTAGGGTGTAAACCTGTGGTAGTTAACAGAAACAGTCTGTAAATATCAGATACATACACAGGGCACCAGCGAAACCTGCTAAGCAATGCAGAAAACCCAACAATTAAGGGCAGCAGCGCCAAACCCAAAGAGCAAAAGGCCATATTCATAAACTTACAGCTTTGAAGGGCAAAGTGCAAAAGAGCCTTGAGTTAGTGTTTACCAGACTTCTTATTTCTAGGTAAAGCCCACTGGTCGGCTAGAACTGTACTCCTCAGATCTCTACCTACTGAATTCTTCTTGAGTTTCCATTCACTTTCATCTTACTGCACAACTAGATTGACTGTAAAGAAAGCTTCCCTCATCTCAAGTATGTACCCCCCTAAGGAGCGAGGAGCGTGACACACACTTGTTGCATAGTAATGACACTGTCACGATCTTGCGTGGCTAGGTCCTGTGGGAGACACAAAGGAGAAGGGTAACTTGCCTCCAAGGGATTCCTACAGACAGCTGCTTAGAGGGAGTCTAAGTGGTCCAGCCATTTCACAATGCATCAAAAGGGCTGCAAGACTGGAAAAAAATCGTGAACAAAAGAATATAAAGGGCTGGACTGGGGATGTATTAGATGTTTTTAGGATGGTGTATGGAAATGAAAATCACAATCCTTCAATCAAGAAGGCACAGCTTAAATTTGGAAGTATCATGGCCCAGGCATAGGGGCACATTAATATTAACTCCATGTCATGCCTTGATGGAAAATTTTAAGTTCATAATTTTCTCTTAATTTTTTTTTGGCACTAAGGATGAAACTCAGGAGCATTCTACCTCTGAGATATACCTTCAGCCCTTTCTATATTTTATTTTGAAAATGTGATATCACTAAGTTGTTGAGGACTTTACTAAGTTGCTGATACTGGGATCCTCCTGTCTCAGCCTCCCAAGTACTGGGATTACAGGTGTGTGCCATCACACCTGGCTTCGATTTATATTTAACTATTTTTCAAAACTATGGTCTGCAGTCAGTCACCAAACCTAGTTGGGCAAGAAGTGCTTTTTCTATTATTATGATAGCTCTGCTTGCAAGGTCATGAGCCACAAGAGTAAACATTTCTGGAAAAACAGCTAGTAGTTTAGGAAACATTGACCTGAGCACTTTAACACAACCTCTTTCATCTCATTTTCTTTATTTGTAAAGAGGAGGGGACCCAGATATCTCAGGGATGGGATTTAAAATAAAAATCTGGGGAACTGAAATCATATTTCGTTCGTTCCTTCCTTTCTAAGCATCTGTGTGACCTCTGCAACCCAGAGTTGGTCTTTGTGATTATTTTTCAGGGCCACCTTGCCAACGGGTGCTTATTTTTTCTCAAAGAGCTATTATCAGATATTTAGCAAAGTGATTTGGAAATGATTTAAAATGGAATAATTCTTAGCGCTGGAAGCTTTGCCACTTGCCACTGGATCCTTTTAATTAATGCAAGCCGGCACGTTAGAGTGATGCTAAAATACCATAAAGCCGATGAGAACATACGGGATGCTCTCCAGCCATAAGGTTTCAGCAGTAAACAATAGCAGGTTGCTGACACATTGGGGAGAATGGGGCTTAAGGTGAATATATTATCTACAGTGCAGAGCAGGGCACACTGTGAATCATGTACAGAGAACTGGGCAGATAGCTCTTCTTAATGAAAAACCATTCTCTAAACCCCTGGACACCTTCTGGAAAGTGTGCCTTGTCTCCTCATCAAGTCTAAGGGGGACCTGGATAACAGCCTAGTAGTTTATCCTACCAAAATGGTATCCAACTCATTCCTGCTGCTTCTCCACAGCTGCAGGGTGCACTGTGCAGATTCCTCTGAAGCTTATGAATATAGCTGTAATTGACAATGCCATGCCAATACATTTTAATTACTGTTTCAACAATATAATTAAGTTTTGAATTTATACACTCTTATAACCATAGTAGTTTGCTGAGCTGAAGGAATGAATACCAATATTAATGAACCTCCTAATTGAAACAGCATGCAGAATAAAGATGCTGTTACTTAAACAATATCATTGTCACATGTACAATAATTAAAAATATTAATTGGAATAAATGAGGATGCTTATGCTTTTAAGAGAAGGAGTTTTTCAAATAGAACATAAAACCTGGTCACCTCCGGCTCCCTGATAGTCTAGTATTTCTTTCCCAGGTATGCTCTGATCCATGAGTTTACCTCTTTGGAATGCTGCTTTCTGGAATCTGGTCTTGTTGATGTATTTCATACTGTGCACTTATAAGTGAGCAATTAAGTGAGTTTTCTGGCAGAAAAGGAAACTGTCTAAACAGCAGTGTGATTCTATCTGCTCTGCAGAAATACTATAGGTTCTTTCTGCAATTCTGGGTGACTTGGGGAGTGTGTGGACTGAGAAATATTAAATGATGACACGATGCTATGCTGTAAGGCAGTGGCTTTTTATAATGCAATAGACTTACCTGTTGCCTGGATGTAGATATTTCAGCTTGAAATTCCTAATGCCTGCTTAAATATAGCTAGTGTGACAGCACGTCAGTGGCAGGAGCTTCAGGGAAAAGATTAATGCATGACCTGCACCAATGATAATCTGCAACTGCTATTCCCAAATAGCTCTCAGGAAATCAGTACTGATCTTCAGTAAAAGGACAGAGAAAGGGACAAATGTGCTTAGAATCTATGTCAAAACTTGCAAAGAGAAGAGAAGTTTTATGTTGAAATGAGAAAGTTCAGTTTTGTTGTATGTTTACATATGCAAAGTTTACACTTGAATGGAAGACATAAAATGATTCTTATACTGAAGTTTTCTAATTAAGGAACCATCTTTTTATGGCTGGACATTAAATGGACATTGGGTCACACTTAAGAGAGGGAGATCCATTCATTATGGCAATATATTTTCTGCCAAGTGCCATATTTTAAAAAGATCATGTTTATAAAGACCATCATTCATAAATGTAGGCAGACATTCTCTCCAGATAGCTTGTCTATTTAAATTGAATGGTCATCATGGGCATAATTCCTTGGGATTAATTTTTTTTTGTACTGGGGATTGAACCCAGGGGCATTCTGCCTCTGAGCTACACTTCCAGTTCTATTTTATTTTGAAACAGGGTCTTACTAAGTTGAGGAGGGCCTCAAGAAGTAGTGGAGGCTGGCCTCGAACCTGCTATCCTCCTATCTTAGCCTCCCAAGTACTGAGATTACAAGCATGTGCCACCATGCCTGACTAGGGGCTAAATATTTTTTAAAAAATAAAAAACAGTGTTAACTGTGGAACCAAAACATCAACATGCACATCTTATAAGTGATAGTAAGTGAAATTCTAAAATTGTGTTAGTTTTTTCATTGGTGTCCACAACTTTAAAAATTCAATTAAGTTCAGCAAATGATTTTTAAGCATCTATCTAGTGAGAGCCACAGTTTAAAATGCAGTGATGGGCTTTATTTTCCTCCCTTTAAAGAACATAAAAGGATACACTTTGCAACCTAAATTCAAAAGCCTCTCTAGAGCTAAAGATAATTATGAGATTAACCGTTTTTCATTTTCACTTGACTAACTTTGAATGCAAACTGCTAAGATGGTAACCCAAATTATTTTCCATCTTAGCTGAGTGCTGCAGAGTGACTGAGCTCAAACTGTGAGGCTAGCAAGGAAAGGCGACTTGGCATACCTCTTCAAGTAGGATGTTGTTGGGGGTAATCTCCCTCAAAATATATGTAATGGCTTTATAAAGTAGGAACAAGAATAGAGAAGGTGCAGTTGGGAGTACAAGCTCCATGACAGTTCACCTGTGTACCACAGGGGATTATTTTCTGCATTCCACCACCATGCTATTTGCAAGTTTCATTTGATGCATAGGTCTTGCACTTCTCCAGGAGCTAGAGCAAGACAAAGGCAGTGCAAGGAGGTCGAGGAGAATAAGCTAACCAAGAGGGGCTGGTTTATCAATGGTACTCTTGCCAATGAGGAATACTGAGTAGGTGGCATGGATAGGATGGGGGTGCTGCTAACGTAGTAGAAATAGAATGTGTGAAGTTAGGAAGCTAGAGCTCTGGGTTACCAAATGTGTAGGAAGAAATGGATGAAATAAGGAGGAGAAAACTCCTGAATGTCACACTATTTGGACATATTGTGATGATATTAAAAAAATACACAGTCGAGGTGAAGTGTAAAAGAGTACTGTCAGCCTGCGTGCTTGTGGGAATGTCTGGATGCTGCTGACACCACTTTCGGTCAATTTCACTATAACATGTAATATTCTTGTTTATCAACCTTGTCTTGCCTATTTTACTTATCAGTATTATTGCCTAGACAGAGCCATGGACTAGGAACATGGACATACTCTTTTCTATTGCGCTCTACTCTGCTCTTCCGACTGTTCAGCTAGCCCCCATCTCACCTAAGAGGGTGGATTCCAGAGCAGAGGAAGGCAACAAGTCAACACAAGATTGCCTGTTCATTATTGGAGAGCACTTCACTCCAGGGTGGTCATTCACTAAATGGCTATTCTAGGACAATATTAACTTCACTTAGGAGTCAGTAATGAGAAATACATCTTTGAAGGTGAATAACTTAATTTTAAAAATTGGTTAACACAGAAATATCATCTTTAGTTCCTTTGAGCATGGTTTCTGAACTTTGGTGCTACAGACATTTTAGAATTGATTATCCTTTGTTGTGTGTTAGGGGAGGGAGTTGTCTTGCACACTGTAGGTATTTAGCAGCATCTCTGGACACTATCCACTTGGTATGAACAGCATTCTTCATCCCTGGTTGTGACAATGAAAAAAATGTTTCCAGACATCGCCAAAGTCGCTTTGGGGGACAAAAATCTCTACCGGATAAAAATCACTTACTTAGAGTACCAAAGTATCAAAGGGTAGTAGCACTTTAGATACTGTCAATATTTTATTATCTGAGCAAGTATATGGAAAGAGAGCAAAAGTCGCTTTAAAAGTCTAAAATCTGGAATTTGCCATGTTATACTTTATAAGGTATAGAGACTTCAAACCTTTTTACTTCATATTGAATATATAAATATTCACATGTGAAATAATACATTCAGTTTGGGTATGTCTGTCTTGTAGATCTTTCAGACTTTTCCAGCCTGGGTTATTTTTTTCCAAACTTTCTTTACAATTACTCCAGGGACAGCATTACCTGGCATTAATCAAAACCAGACAGTGGACAATGACAAAAGGCTAGCATGAAGAAATATTTCTCATAGAAATTCCTAGAGGGAAAACAAAAATTGATTAGGGGAAAAGTTCACTGAGTTTTGTTGAAAGGTGAGAAAGATTGAAAACAAGTAGGTGACATACAAGAGCCGTAATTTTTTTTACATGATTTATCTTAGGGATATTCAATATTTAAGCCAACAGAAGGATAAAGTAGCTATTTTGAATTCAGCATCAAAGGTATTTGGAAAATATATGATCTACTGAGAGATATAAAAATCCTTTGAAGAATCGTGTAGAACAGAATGGTTAAATAGAGAGTTAAATCTCTAAAATAAAACTTCAGCTGAAACATCTCAATGGTAGCATACCGATTTCATGCTTCCACATCTACAATGTAGACAATCTTTCCTTTCAGTGTTATTTATTTTGTTATCTTTGTAATCTTTTAAAAAATAAATTTCATAGAATTTTAGAAGCATTTTTCTTTATTCCTGACAATTTTGCAATCTTTTATTTCAGTGTTTCATATTTGCTATGATAATTTCTAGCTATTTTCTTCTGTTTTGCTTATCTAAGAACCCCAGGTGGCAAATATCTTGACATCAATTTATTATTATTATTGCTATTATTATTATTATTGAAACATTATAGATACATTACTTGACCTTTTACTTTTATTGCACTATAACTCAGGGAAAATGGAGAGTCATTACTGATAAAATTAAAATAATATAAAACATTATCTTCTACTCTCTTTTAAGAAGCATCTTTATAAACAATTAAAAGACATTCATTTATAGTGTGGCTTTTATATAGGAACCTTGAGACAAGTGATTGCTAAGCAAAAACTAAAAGTGTACTTTAAAGCTCATAATTTTGTCTACCTCTAGGGCTGAGTTTGGTATTCTCATACCTACCTTGCAATTACAAAGAGCACACAACTGACTCCCAAGCAGGCTAAGAGCACATACATCCAAATGTCTGGAGACAGAGGGTTGAGGAAGGAGAAGACGCCTGGATTGGTCCCATTGGGCTTCCGGTAGAGGATACTGATGCCCAAGGTCATGAAGGGCTTGGAGAAGTCAATGACTTTCTCCCGCACATAAGTGATGGTAAGAGGAGCCACTGCCAAGTCAGCCCTCTGCAAAAGCAAGTCCAAAAATGTTATCTTAGTTGACTCACTTCTCTACAAATGTGTACACTTTTTTGAGGGTACTCCTGATCCCTCTTCTGTTTCTGGTGCAAAAAGCTTCTGGGAGGATTGGCTTTGATATAAAAATAGCCAATTTACACAGTTATTTTTATAAAATAGGGTTTATTGGCCAGGAGAACTAGGTCTCTCTCTCTCTACACACACACACACACACACACACACACACACACACACACACACACACACACACATCAAGATCATCATTCTGGAAGTAAATGGAGTAAAAAAAAATGCAAGAGGATGTCTTTAAAAAGGGCACATGAAAAAAGAGACAAATGAGCAAGTTGGTCATAATATTAGTTGACAAGATGAGATTTTTGCTTCAAGTCTAAAATCTTAGAATTCTTTCTCTAATGTAAGAATCACTCAAGCTTATTCCTTGGCATGCAGGATGAACTCATACATTTTTATCCTTACTTGCCTTCAAATAAGCAAACTTCAGATGGTTTTCTCCCATGTTTTTAAACATCATTTTTATAATCCAAAAAAGGAAACATTTCTTCTGGCACTGACTCAACCCTTATTTTTCTCTTACTTCCTTACATTGTGTATTTTTTCAGACATTCAAGATGCATTTCTGCTTACGTGATCTATGAGTTCTTTAACCATCCCATTCCACTCTCCTTTGTCATTCTGGGCTCCATATTTCCCATCAGGAACAAGTTTCACATCATAAAGGAAACCCAGTATATTTGACAATTCTTTCAAGAGATCCAGGCAATATCCTTCAAATCTGTCGTTTCCATATAGAGGCTTATCGGATTTCCTGTACATCACATAGGGCTCTTCCTAAATGAAACAAACCAAATATGAAAACTCCATTATCATGAAAGGGAGAATTGCTTTGTCAGCAGCCTGAAGACAGGCAATATTTGAAGATGATTTTTAAGAGTTGAGTGTATTGAATTCAGTTACTTACCTTCCTGACTTAGCCAAGTTTGTCCTTCCTATGCCCTCTACAAATAGAGGACATTTCATATATTGCTTTTTTCTTTCCCTTCTACCTACTTGGATGGGACCTTTTTCTTTCTCTGCTGAGGGGGTTACTGTGTGAATGGTGTGATGGAGACACAGTGGTGTCTACCTGGGGTTTGGGAAGATGGAAAGACTCAGACGGCAATGGGGGCCCAGATGCTTGGACTTGAGCTATGCCAACACCCAGGCTTCTTTTGCATGACTCCCTCTATCCCATTGACTTTGATCTAAGAGCCTCATCTGTTTAAAAAAAGGGAAATCAAAATTACCAAAAACATCCTCTCATTTTAAACTTCCTGTTTATTGAGTATTCTTATTACCTCATTTAAGTATCATCTAAATTTCTCTATTACTTTCTATATATTTTTGCTAACCATTTCTATTCCTCCTCCTCCTCCTCCTCCTCCTCTTCCTACTCCTTTTCCTCCTTCTTTTTGTAATGGAGATTGAACCTAGGGCATTCTGCCTCTGAGTCCACCCCCTATCCCTTTTTTAGATTTCTTGTTTTGAAATAGTCTCACTAAGTTGCTGAGGATCTTGCTAAGTTGCTAAAACTAGCCTCAAACCTGTCATCCTCCTGTCTCAGACTCCCAGGTACTGGGATTACAGGACAAAAGTACCTTGTCTGGCTTGTTTCTGTGTCTTCTTTTACCATTAGTCCCATAATCGTATTCAAAATCACCTCAAATCTCATACTTGATTGATAATTCTTCACTTCTACTCTTACATAATAAATTCCCTATCCTATGAATGTAAGGCAATTCCTTCCTACCATGCATCTATAAACTCATTAGTTCTCATTTGATTAAATGAAAGTAAGTTTGAAAGCTCATTTTGTTCTATAATATAATTAGTACTATACTGTTGACATGACCTTTATGTTTAGATTTGTCATCAAATAAACTGACTGTTGGGTTGTGCAAATACAATAGAAAAACTCTATGTTTCCACAAGTTAGTTGTAGAGAAAGTAATGACCAGAAGAATGAAACTTTGGGTGAACTTTGGATGAACAATTCTCACAAGCTAACTATTTCAAAAATAGATAGCTCAAACATTGTTGACTGAATATAATAATGCAGGCATGCCTGTAAGCAGAGAGTTCAGAGAGGGCTACTCACGACCAACCCCCTTGGGAAAGGAAAGGGAGAAGACTAAATAGCTGGCAGGTGTACAGTGGTTGCATTGGGGGTATGATTGTGGTTCAACAGGAAGCAGGACTTTTGAAGAACCATGGATAAAGGGACTAATTACAGAGGTGTAAGCAAAGGAAAGGAGTGCAGGGAGGTAGGAGTGAGACTGGGAGAAGAGTGTGGACACTTAGGGACCCATTGCCTCAGGAAGCCTTTGAGACCCTGGGCTGAGACAGGGAGAATGGGAAGAGACTCCTAGAACTAATAGTAGCTGGCATCTAGACACACGGTCATTGATAGGTCAGGAACTGTAATTGTGGACAAAACCATTGGTTAGCAGTAAGGAGGTGTCCAGGGAAGAAAGTCTCTTTCCTCTATCCTCCCACTGCCCTGGTCTCTTGCTAGAGTCACCTCTTGGTTGATACCAACCAACCAGCAGACAGAGAACAAAAAAGAGCAGCTGCATTGGGACAGAGAGCTGGACAGAGGGGCTCAGAAGGCATTGGGATAAGGCACCATCAGATAAACACTGGAAGCTTATAATTCAACCCTATTATAAGTATGTGCAAACATATGGTTTTAGCATCCCAGTTTTAAAAAATAGACATATGCAGACAAACACATCAGCATGAAGAAGACAGTTGAAGAATCTGTCCAGGTCTAGGGTAGGAGTCTAATTAAGATGCCCCGATTTTCACAACGAGCACTTACCAGAATGGTGGTGACAATGAGGGTTCTGTTGGCCAGTGAATCTGTGATATTGCTGGACCTGTCTTTGTTGCCATCCGTCATGTTAAGCCCACTGTAGGAGTTCCAAATCCCAATCTACACAGAACACAGTACATCAGAGGCTGCTGCCTGTCAATGACCACATGTGCACTAACGATATGTCCCTTCTAAGCCAGGCACAGTCACAAAAGCTTATAGTCTAGGACACCGGGCAACACAGTAGAAGCTACTAAATGTGAGAAAAGCAAGTAGACAGGATGGGAGACAGAGTAGGAGAAACCTGTGCTATTCAGGGAAGGATTGGGGAGGCCTTTCTTGTTTTTAATTAATTAATCTCAATGCTCTTCTTTAAATTAAACAAATAAGAATTCTTCAAAAACTGTCAGAGTTTTCTTCCAACATATATTTGTTGAGCACAGACTTCTGTCACAAGGGAAGGGTTGGTTCCTCAACTCAGGATTGATGAGGTTTGTGTTTATGTGATGGAAAAAAATTTCAGCACAAATCAGTCAGAGACATAGAGATTTATTTGGGGAAGTACAAAATATACACTCAAGGGAGAATGCCTGCCACCCTCAATTTGAGAGAATGCACAGGACTCTTCTATAGGGGACTTTTGTGAGGAGTGGGCAGGAGGAGGTGTGTGAGGATGAACTCAGTTTCATAGTCACAAGGTGATTTAGGATATCCAGATCATCTTCCAGATCCTGACCTTCACAATCTTTTCAGTATGTCTCCATTTTGTTTAAACTGTTCAAGGATGGTCAACAGTGCCCAGGGAGATTACTCTTCTGTGTGACTTCTGCTGTCTGGTCAACAGATACCTCCCTGAGGGGAGTCAACAGAAACTCTGGAGTCTAACCGGCTTTGCACAGGCTTCGATATTAAAGTTACATTTCCCTTGTTCTCCTTTTGTGTCTCCTTTCTACTTCTTTTATTTCTTCTATCCTACCTCACTCTGTGTCAGGTACATTTCTAGACTTTGGAGGATATAGCAGTGTAGTAAAGACACAAATTTCTACACTTGTGGAGCTTACCTTCTGCTGATACAAACACTATGCTGCCAAAATGCTCTGACCAGTTCCTTTAAAGTTTACAAAGACTGGGATGGTAAATGGTGGAGAGACTAGGTGTCAAAAAGGGAAAGATAAATGGGACAAAATGTGTGGATGAGAAGTAGATAAACATTTGGACCCATCTTGACTAAGGAGCCAGTGCTGGGCAGGGAGCCTCTATTACACCTTTATCTTATAACAAAGCATCTTCTGTTATTATTATCTATTCTTTCATCTGTATTTTCTTGACCATGAATTCCTGCAGTGAGGATACTTCCTTTTATTGCTCACTGTCTTTCTTTTACAGAGCTAATCACATCAATTGACATGCAGTTAAGTCCATTGCTCTTTTAAAAACAAATACCTTTAATTTTTCCCCGTGGCCTAGTCACTCTTAGGTTAATATGCCCTGTAGAAACACAGGTAGAACATGTCTAATCTGAAAAGTTAAAATCTGAAATGCTCCCAAATCCAAAAATTGTTTGGGCCCTAACATAACACCATAGGTGAAACATTCCATACCTAACCTCATGTGATGGATCTCAGTCAAAGTACAGGTGCACTAAAAATATTATATAAGATTACCTTCAGGCTCTGTGTATAAGGCTGAATTTTGTATTTAGATTTGGGTTCCATCCCAAGATATCTTATATGTGCAAACATTCCCAAATCCAATATAATCCATAATCCCAAAACATCTCT
Source organism: Graphiurus murinus (assembly GCA_004027655.1). Taxonomy (NCBI): domain Eukaryota; kingdom Metazoa; phylum Chordata; class Mammalia; order Rodentia; family Gliridae; genus Graphiurus; species Graphiurus murinus. The sequence continues at coordinate 105,036 of PVLC010002598.1, forward strand.
TGTTCCAAGCACTTCAAATGAAGGAGAAACAACTGATATACTAATTTGTTTAGCCTTTAGGAGATCCTGGGATAAGAGACTTAGGTAATTGAGCTATATATCCTAGTACTATAGGCATTTACTGTCAGCCTTGTGAGATGGAATCTCAATGTGTCTCAGAGCCAGGCAGAAACAGCCAGCCAGTGGTTATGTGACTTTGGACATGATGCTAACTTTTCTGAGCTTTGGTTCTCTAACTATAAACTACTTAGCAGGAAAATTGAGAAGATCTAATGAGATGATGCAGGAGTGTTGTAGTGTATTAGGAACTACCAATATTAATAATAAAGGGCATGTAATGATTATCCCAATAATTTCTTCAAGCTTGTCCCATTGTGAAAGAGCAGGAAACTGTTAGTGAATTTTATTCTACAATTCAGAAGTCAATAAAGTAAAAGAGTTATGAGAAATAGAGCCAGTTTAGGAAAACTAACTTGGGCATACTCTGAGATGAGTAGGGTGGATATATGTTTGATTCCTAAATGTATTCCCTCAACAGAAGACATTGTGCTAGCTAAACAAAGCATGATCTCTACAGGAAGAACTTTGTCCAGATTCTAGCTTTGCAACTTACCAGCTGTGTGACCTTAGGTAAGTTAAATAAGCCTTTTGTGCCTTGTTGGTAATAGGGCTTCTCTGATGATTAAAATATCACATGTCAAGATATGAAGCCCAGTCCATCTTTGCTTTTCTGTATCTTCACATTGATTTAATGCCTAAATTTAACAGCCAGAAATTTATTTGGCTTGACGAGTATCCTTCTTAGAATCCAGAAATGCTTTGAGGAAGTTTTGAGGACTAGCATACATCCACACGTTAATGCAAACTATTTCAATTTCACTGTTCTTTCTAACAGCTATGTGAGATGGAATAAAAATGTATTTAATTAGGGTTGCTTGGTTTAAAAAAATAGACAGGTCCAGGTAAATGAAGGTTTGGAAGTAGTTTTTGCATTTAAAGTATTGTTATACTACCTGAAAAGAGTGTTAGAAGTAGGATTGGATGTAAGCCAGCACCCTTAATGACCATTCAACATTTCCAGGACCTCCTGTGATGTTTGTCCCCTAGAATGTGCATGACATTGAAGAATCTTCAGCGTCTTTAAGGCTAGCCTTAAACCCAGGAAATGAGACATTTTCGTCTCTCTCTTTTCCACCTTCACCCCTCATCTTGCTTCTAGGAAACATGGCTCAGGATAAATGCATTTGTCTATTTGTTTTTTATCCAAAACCATACTCTAGGTTGCCAACAATTGACTTGTAACTCCATGTAGACTGTGTGCAAACTGGGCCCCAGGTACAATTCTAATTAAACTTTGACTTAGGCATTGAGGAGAATGAAGCCTAATTTTTAATTAAGTAAGCATTGAAGGCTGAAGAACAGAAATCTTTAGCCACCTTGTTAAGTAATAGAATGTGTTCTCTTAACTCTTATTTTCCTTTATGTTGTGTGTTTGGTGTGTGTTTAAAGGAACTCTTTTTAAAATAATTTTAATATTTGAGAATGACGGTGTCAAATGGTCTTTTCATATTATTCACTTCCAAAATAAAACTTGAATTATAGACAAATATATGCTACAGCTTGACAGCTGGCTTTTATTTCTTTTACCATCCCCAATAAAAGCACAGAAGGTAAGAGATCATCACTGCTGCCTTTTCAGTCAACCAAGTCCCAGAGTCCCAGTAGCACACATTTTCTTCCATAAAATGGGAGAAAGGAGACTATTTTTCCTACTATCTGTATAACAGAAGAGCCTTTAAATGTAAATGAAAAGAATATCAAAATATAGTAAAGGTCAGGCTATTTCTGGGGAGTAAACAATATACATATGCAATTTGAATGACCGCAGCCTTCTTTTATAAAACCTTTTAGTTAGCAAAACAGAAGATAAAAGGATATTTGGACTTGTGTCTTTTAAACTTAAGTTATTAACTAGCATTAATTAATTGACATAATGAACAGGTTGTCTGAAGGAACAAGATCCCATGCATGCATGCTGGGGAGAGGTGCAGAGTTAACCGCAGCCTACACATCAGCCTTGTGGTCTTGTTCTGTGACCTTGGAGGAGGGCCTCCAGAAGGCAGAATCTCAAATTTCACACCATACAGCGAACACAGACAGCAGTAATTTACCAGAGAGGAGTGGTGGACAGTGGATCAATTATTTGAGGGGAGGAGCCCTCAAAGGCTAAATTGTCTAGCCTGCCTTCTTTCACTCAGCTCTGGATGGCAGGAGGGAGCAGCCATTTGTCATCTGGGACAACTAAGGGAAGCATTTGGAAATGAATGCCCAGAGGACATTTAGCAAACTTTAAAACAGTGACTCAACTAAAGGGCATTCAGAGCATCATAGTATCTCTTTCCCAAACCTAGACAAGGGTTTACATAAGCATAAAATCCAAAATTGCCGAGAAAGATGATCAGGTACAGAGGGAAGAACAACAAAACAAAACACAACACAGGTGCATCTGTTTTCTGTATCCCGAGCCTTCTTAACACATATTTGAGTGACATATTTGAGGGGCTTTGTAAAAATTGTAAAAATTATCGCATCCCTTCTTTTGGAAAGGGTTTCAGGTGAACTATTTTGAATTCTAAAAGGTCAGAGTGCTGGAAGAGCTTTGGAGACTTAAATATCATGGGGGTGAATCCTCCTCTTTTCAGGTGGAATCCTCTTAGGAGAATGCAGTGTTTCTTTGGGGTCTGAATGGGTCCCTCTGCCAGAGACTGGGTCCCTGTGAATGGCTGAATAACAGTCTTAAAACAAAACCGGACATGTAGCATAGATGGCTTACAATGTAGGTAACCATGGGGCATTTGGAAAGAAGAGACAAGGACATGGGTGTGGTGTTGCAAATGAAGACATCCCCTTTCCCTGGGTATAATTTCAGAGTTTGGATTTCATTTCTTGGGTATTAGTTCAAAATAATTCAACATTTCAGGAAGTGCCTGGATTCTTCAGCTACATTAATGTACTAAGCTCATGCTTATTAGTTAGGGCCATCTGTTTATTAGCAGTGATAAAACTAGATCACTTTCTATGTGCCTTGAGTAGCCTGATTCACTGAAGATTAAACAAGGTCATTAAAATGCATTTTTTTGGAGCGTTGGAGATTGAACTCACAGGCATTTTACCTCCAACTTATAGTTCCAGCCCTTTTTTTTTGGCAATACTGGGGATTGAACTCAGGGGCATTCTACTTCTGAGCTACATCCCCAGCCCTATTTTTTATTCTTTATTTTGAAACAGGGTGTCATGAAGTTGTGGAGTGCCTCACTAGGTAGCTGAGGCTGGCTGTGAACCCAGATCTTCTAGTCTCAGCCTCCCATATGCTGGGATTACAAGCTTGTGTGCCACCACACCTGGCGTCCCAGCACTTTTTAGGTTTTGTTTTGAAGCAGAGTCTCACTAGGCTCCTGAGAGTCTTGCTAAATTGCTGAGGCTGTCCTTGAACCGGTAATCCTCCTGTCTCAGCCTCCCAAGCACTGAAATTACAGGTGTACACTACCATGCCCAGCTTAAGCTCATGCTTTTTAAAACTTAAAAAGGAGCAAACTTTTGAGTTCCTGTACTGATGATTACCAAGAGGAAGCCAGGGTTTACACTGTTTACACTTTCTGTGACTCAGCTGATAATTTGAAAGATGAAAGTGAGCTTGACAAACTGTTCAAGTTGAACAACCTGAAGTAAATTAAGGTCCATCCATCAATCAATAGACATTTTAGCAAGTAGCTTTAGAGAGAGGAAAAAGGAGAGAGGTGGGAGGGAGGGGAGAGAATGAAAGACAATGCAATGTTTTCTCATCCCTGGGAGAGTTTCCCCATCCAAATGTTTATATATATATATATATATATATATATATATATATATATATATATAATGTTTTTATATATATAATGTTTTTATATATATATAATGTTTTTATATATATATAATGTTTTTATATATATATAATGTTTTTATATATATATAATGTTTTTATATATATATATAATGTTTTTATATATATATAATGTTTATATATATAATGTTTATATATATATATAACATTTGCTCATATAAATCTATGCACGTTCATTGGCAACATGATACTATACCATAAACTCTAAAATGGTGGGTGTTATAATTTACAAGATAATCTCATTTCCCTTCCAAAGTTTCTAATGTTTTTGTCCTCTGGAAACTGAAGTTCTGAAATAAACTGCAAGACAATCTGCTCCAACAGAGACACCTTGCAAAACAAAGGCAGCTCACAAGAAAGGGGAATGTCTGATTATGGCTCATATTTTGTGTTGGTGACACTCAAGGAGATGTCTCAGCCTCCTGAGGCCTTAGCCTATCTGACTAGCCTGATAGATCAAATCTATTGTTGTTTTCATCTCCTTTAGGAGAAAATATTTAGTGATTTGAGAAGGAATATAAATGAGCCAGTGTCTGCTTTAGTTACAGTTACCTGTTCTCAATCCTCACAATGACTAATCCTGCCTGGAAGAAGCAAAACTAATCTAGGGGGAGATATTTAAAGTGACATTATTTAATCCACTGCAAGTCTGCTTTCAATTCATGGGTAATATCGAGACAGAATATATTCAACCACCCCCATTCTCCCCTTACACCACTGCAGAGTGCAATTGGGGAGCTACCTGGCTGGCAAAACTGAGGGGATGCAGGTTTTTCCCATGGATGTTCCCCACCTCACCCCCGGCTTTCCTGTTTGCACAAGTGCTTAGACACTTTGCCAGCAGCCTAGGTTTATAGAGGGAAAAACAAAAATAGCACTTAACTAAAATGGAGCATGGAATCCAGAACAATTGTGATGTGTGAGGGTTCAGGGGGATTTTGCATCTAAATTCAATGTAAAGACTGACAATAGGTACAGTAAGGAGATGAATCAAGACTTGGGTCTCCCAGAAGTTGCTTGATAGTAAGACTCAATTTTTATTTTTTTTCTCATATATATATATATATAGTGCAGCTTGAAAGGATCTTTATCATTTTTTAAGAAGAGCTGCTAAAGGCATTAGTAACTACATCAGTACACACACACACACACACACACACACACACACACACCATTCCTAAGATTCATGAAGAAGCATACTTGTTGACTTATTATTCTTTGATTGTGGATTTCCATGCAATAGGAATTTGAGTGCAGTGATAAAGTGAAAAGTGTGGATTTTCTAGTACTTTTCCTTGTGGACCTGGAGACAGGCTGACATGAAAAGGTTGGGCCTGTCCTCTCTTGACTCTAGAGAGAGGGACATTGTTTTCCCCCAGTGCTTTAAGCCCAATCAGCCTTTTCAAGAATTGAGCCCAATTCACCTACAGAAAGAAAAGTTATTGCAAACAATGAGGAGATAAGACGCAAACAGAAAACACTTTCAACTAATTCCATTTTGCCTTTGATGGGAAAACACTGATAGAATGTGCATAATATTGTGGTGCGTTAAGTAGCTGGGAAAGCACAAGAGCCACATCTATCTCCTCACACATCTGAGCTGAAAAGATGTTTCCTTAACAGCTTTTCTTCCCTGCTCAGCATTGAACATTAAGAGGAGAGAAGGGGAAAGAAGCAGACATATTCTTAAAAAAAATTATAGGTTCATAGACCAAAATGAGTACTCTTTCCATTTTCTCCCTTCAGTCCAGATCCCACAGGTGGATGCCTTGTGCTCTGCTAAACCAGCAGAAGGCAAATAAAATGAAGCAGAAGCCAGAAAGAAGGAGAGAGAAGCAATTTTTTTTTGGTATTGCAGATTGAAACCAGGGGCATTCTATATCTGAGCTGCACCCCAGGCCCCTTTTTTTAAATTTTTGTTTTGAAATGGGGTTTCACTAGATTGCTGAGAATCTTGCTAAGTTGCTGTGGCTGGTCTCAAACTTGCAATTCTCCTGACTCAGCCTCTCAAGTACTGGGATTACAGACATGTGTTACCCAGCCTGGCTAGCATTTTTGAAATGGGAAATCAGCATTCCTACTATGTATTCTCAAAGCTGTAAAACTAATTATTTTCCTCAAATATTTTGACATCAAATAAACTTTCTATTATATCAGTTAAATTAATTTTTGTTTTAATTGAAGCTATGGAGGTGGGAGTAGTTAGAATTTGCCCCCTCCCCCAATTTCCAAAAACCAAAAGGTCCCAGTTAAGATAAACAATAAAATAGGAATGAAAACTTTACTTCATTTAAGGAATCAACCCAACTATTGCAAATTAAGTAATTGATTATTTCCAAAGCCACCCTTTTATACTAAGCACGCTATTTTATTACTACCATGGGAAAAATGTCACAGAATCTTTTTTTCATTTTTGTCTTTAAGGTCCTAAAGGGCAAGTCTTCAAACAATGTTTATTGCAATGTGTAGTCATAGATACTAAAATTGATATAATAAAGTCTACTGAGAAGACAATTTTTTGTTATTTAAAAAAAATCTTTGTAGTAGAGTTTGAAGTCAGGTATTGTGATGCCTCCTGCATGATTTTTATTGCTAAGAACTACCTTGGCTATCCTGGGCTTTTTGTTTTTCCAGATGAATTTAAGGACTGATTTTTCTATGTCTGTGAGGAGTGTCCTTGGTAATTTCATGGGTATTGCATTGAATTTGTAGATCAGTTTTGGGAGGATGGCCAT